>VWZI01019786.1:173402-218824 GCA_013396835.1 Psilopogon haemacephalus
GAGAAGGGAAAGGAGAAGAGAAAGGGAAAGGAGAAGGAGAAGGAGAAGGAGAAGGAGAAGGGAAAGGAGAAGGAGAAGGAGAAGGAGAAGAAGGAGAAGGAGAAGGAGAAGGAGAAGGAGAAGGAGAAGGAGAAGGAGAAGGAGAAGGAGAAGGAGAAGGAGAAGGAGAAGGAGAAGGAGAAGGAGAAGGAGAAGGAGAAGGAAAAGGAGAAGGGAAAGGAAAAGAGAAAGGAAAAGGAAAAGGAAAAGGAAAAGGAAAAGGAAGGCCACATCACACTTAGCCCTGAAGTGCAAATCTTTCCAGTCTTAGTGAAAATCTAACAGTGTCTCATTCAGAGGCAGAAGTAAAAAGTTCACCAGAAATGCCCCCATCTGGAAACATTTACTGGCTTAAGGTACCTGTCTTTTGCCATGTTTCTGTGAAGTCACATTTACCAGCTAAGCCAGCCTTTCTGCTCAGATAGTCAAGAGACAACGTAAACTTTAGCCCAGAGTATGAGGAATACTCATACAGCCTTGTAATATGCCACTGTCCCAAAAATCCTGTCAGTGTAGCACTGTCTGCAAGACATGCTCTGACAGAGGAGAACACAGATATTTCAGAAGGTCTCAAGCCCAGCCAAAGGTTTGTGACTAATCCTGCAGACCCACAGTGACTCCTCTGAAGCTATGGAGAACAGATTTCAATGGTCTTTGAGGGGGTACCTTATTTTCCCCCAGGACGAGCTGGGGTAGGTTCAGGAAGGGAAGCTGGAGATGCACAAATGGGGACAGCTCTCTGGAGAGCTCCAAACAAGACAAAAAGCCTTGACCACTCAGTGAAGATCAGCAGCTTGGCACAATCCCAGGGTTGTCACACAGGTGGATCAAGGAGTCTTGTATTGTTTTGGTTTTGGTTTGTAGCTTCATGGTAACTCTCACATCTCTCTGTACAGATGGCGTCCATGGACAGGGCCAGCTTCTTCAAGAGAGGCAGGAGTGCAAGCCTAATGGAAGATGCTCTTGGAGCTGAAGATACTGAAGGCTCCAAGATCTCTACTTATTTTGCCACAGTCCTGGACACAGAATAGAGGGAAGGACAGAGAATGCTACTATTTTGTATGGTGAGAACACCGTCCTTCAGCAGAAAATATCTAAGCAGCCTCCTCTTAAGCCTTTCATAGATAATCCTAGTGAGGGCAAAGGAGGTGTCTGGTTGGTGTTACGAGATTAGAAGTAAGCTATTGAATTCATCAGTCTAGTTAAATTCAAAATGAGTCCAGGTAATTGCCTGCTACAATGACAGTAGAAGGATGGATACATGCACTTTAAATCCACTATATTTTTATGTTATTTCTAGCTTTGGTATTTAACATAAAGTATCCAGGTTGGAAAAACCTAACCTAAAGGTTTTCTCCACTTCATCTGTGAATGAGTTCAGCAAAGGTTTTCCTGGCTTGAATAGAAAGTGGTGAAATTTAACTCATTCATATGCCAAAACCACTTTAAGATCCTTGGTGATGAAGCATTATGGAAGAGCTGAGTGTTCAGAAAGTGTGACTCAGCCTTTCCTGTTTCCTGTCCCATCCCCAAAACTTACAATCACAAATTGGCTCAAACAGTGCTAATTATTAATATATTTTTAAAAACAATTAGTAATGGAGGACTGCCAAGTTTGAAATGACCATTCATGTTTTAAAGCTCTTCTCTGTTCTCAGGATAACTCTGAGTATTCTTCCTCTTGGTGCATGCAGATCTAGATGTCACATATAGAATGTGAGCTAGGAAGAGCCACAGCAGCTCCAGCAACTGGAGAAGGGCTATAGAATTTGTGTCTCCTAAAGTACTTTGTCTCTCAGAAATGCAGCTTCACTTGTTTTCTGTGATCACAGACCAGGGGTAAGCTGAGTCTGATGCAGGGACCTCAGAGAGCAAGAGAGGCCATGGAGCTCCAGCTGCAGAATAGAATGGGCCATGGTGGGAGACCTACACCTTTGGAGTAATCACAGGACCCTGGGACCTGGAAATTGAAGGGAGACCATCCTCCAAGGGAAGACTACTACTGCAATGATAAGGTGTTATCATTCTAATTAGCTACTGAGCTATGATCTCTGACTTCATCATTTTGTGGAGCACAAAAAGAGGACTCCAGTGGGAAAAAGCCTTACCACACTGCACTCTTTCAACTCAAAAACTGGACTGCCAGGATCACATCATCTATTGGCTTATGGACTTCTGCAGTGGAGGATAGGAATGTGCTGAAAAAGGAATGCCCTCTCTACTTCTGAGTAGCCCAGGCTAGGAATGTAACAGCTTTGAAAAGGCGAAAATGTAAAACAGCTAGCTATTTGTTTAAAAAAAAAAGGGGGGGGTGGGGGGAGGGAGGGGAAGAAAAAATATAAACATGTGTAATCATCTAATTGCATGCATACTTTTCCATTGCCATCAGAGATAGCATTTATGAAGAGAACACTTCCACATATTACAAGCCTAACAAGAATTATTACAGGAAATCAGAAAAGCAGGTTTCTATAGGCTTCACATTTAGAGGGAGGAGACCTAGAAGAGAGACTGAGGAGCTGGTGATAGCAAGGACAGTCTAGGAGTAGGAAGTTATGATGTGAAACGTTGACACCTTTCAGGCCTTAGATTTCAAATGAACCTTAGCAAAACAAGACTCTGTCCAGAAGGCCAGGCATGGTAGTAACAGGGTCATGTCACATGAAACGTGAGAAAACTCAATGTCGACAAATAGGAAGCAGTGAACTCTGTGGCTGGCCTCATCAGCACAGCTTCCCACCCTAGGACAAGCTCTGATGCCTGTCACTGCCTTGTCAGACCTGTGCTCCTGTTCATGGGCGCTCACAGTTCCACATGGATTCAGAGACATTTGCTCCTCTCTTTGGCACCTTCTTGCCTTGTCCTAAGTATAACCTACAGTTGTAAAATGAAACATTAACATAATCCATATTCTCTAGAGATTGTCTTTGGAAGAAAATTAATTTTCTTGATATACTGCATATATCATCCTGTATGGCATTATGCAGCTAGTGGAGATTTTTAACCCTATGTGTCTTTCCTTCAGAAATCCTAGTGGTGGCTCTACAGAGACAGGGGCACAGAGAGTGCCTACACTGAAGTTGTCTGCTGCTCTGTCTCATAGTTGACAGAGGCTGAAGAAGGACTCTTACAAGAAGCTGCTGCTACCATGTAGAATCAGCTATTGTAACCACCACCAGCAGCTGTTCAACACTGAAGCTACAAGAAGCTCTTATAAAATGCTTGGGAATAACAGCCCTTCCTGCTATTATTAGTGGGGAAACCGAGGCATGGAGAGGCAAGGAGCTGTCCATGGACACACAGACAGCAAGTGGCCAGACTCCAAGCTCCTCCACTGATGTCAGCTGTGATTACCTCTCCAGGCCATACTGCCTGCTACCAGGAGAAAACAAGATGCAGGTCTGCTCTTTGGCTGCTTACAAGACTATAAATATAGTTCAAGGTGGTGGTGATACAATAATAATCCACAGGAGTGAAACCTGAGCCATTTATGTGTGTATAACCATGGTTGGGAGATGTGTTTATACCACTGCTCAGAGATTTCCTCTCTATTCTACTTTGAACAAACACATATTGTGCTGAAGACAAAATACTCTCTTCAGTTGTCTGTGTTTTCTTGGTCCTTTCTTGTCTTCCAGATACAAGTCTTTTGCTTTCCCTCCTTGCCACTTGCTTTCCTCCTTGCCACCAAAATCCTTCCTTCCTTCCACTCCTGCCTTCCTACTTGCCTGGGACAGCAGGAGCTGCCAGTCAGCACGTTTGCCTGGCTGGTAATAGCGCAAACAGAGTCCTCTCTTCCAGAATCAGTAGCCTGATACAGAGGAGTAAGAGGCAAGCGTAACAGAAAGGAAAAAGCTAGAAGTACTAAAAAGGTAGTCTGGCTTCCAGAATGCTGCCTGTGAAGTCTCTAAATTGTATGGCTGACGTACAGGTGTACACCAAACCATAACCAAGAACATGGAGTAAAGACAGGTATCTCTGCCTTCCCTCCAACAGTTTGGGAGTCAGCTGAGAGGTCACTTCCTCCTTTCTCTCATGTGCATCCCTCCACAGATATCCTCCTTCCTGCTTTCTTTTATCCTCTCTCCCTGGCTGCCTTGCTTTACTCAAACCATGAGACACAGCTGGAATAAGGGACAGGTTGCTGAACCAGCACATCTCCCCTTTTTCAGTAGACTGTAATCACACCATGTGTATTCAACATACTCATCAATTCTCTTTTCCATAAACAAGACAAAACTTCACTTCTATCCATTCACAATTTTTGCTTCATGAGCTTCTCCTGTGAACTCACCCCATGTGTTATAAAACTGGATCATATTTAATTTATGCCATTCAGTCTCTCCATCAGATCAGCCCCAACCTTTTTGTACCACTGTCCCAGGAAAAGAGCTTGGAAACTGGACCCTTGGCTCTGAAGGTCTCTTAGCTTTTCCAAACCCATTGGCTCAGCTCCTTTCCTTCCCAGCCTATCAACCTTTATGGGAACAGCAGCTATAATTGGATGACTCAAACTGCTTTGTGGCCCTGGCCTAGTCTGGGATGTGTTCATGTTCTGCATCCCCATATGTCCTCCCAAAGGTGCTGGATAACTAAGGACAAAGCCAGTGGGCACCAAAGTGGCTTAGCATCCTTAGGCATGTGGGAAACACCAACCAAGTAGCACTCCATCTGAGGGGACAGATTAGTCTGTAAAGCCTCATTTAACTCCATAGGGAACCAGATGAAATCTTTAGGTGAAGGTCATAACTAGTCACAGTCACGTTGCAAAAGCGTCTCCCACAAGCACAGTTTGCACCAACTGGTTCAAATGCATCACATTCCTACTCTAATCACTGATTAAAAACAAGGAAACTGCACATAAATTCTGTTACTGCATAGGCTGGACTTCAACTCCTATCAGCTCAGATCTCATTGCAACCATAAATCATCTTCAGCGACACCAAGCTTTTATCAAGAAGTAACCACATATTCCTAATACCTGGCATCTGGCCTAAGATCCATAGTTTATAAAACCTCTTTTAAACTAAGCTGTAAAATTTGTTACATATATTTCTGTAAACCCATAGGGTTTAAAATGCAAGGACTGGATGACAAAGTGTTCTTAGCCATACTGGCTAAAAAATACCCCAACAATCCAGGAGATTTAAGAAAGAAAATAATCAAAAGAATCAAACATTTATTCACCAGCAACTCTTGGAGGTTATAATACACATTGACTAGAGGCTCCCTACAGTTATGATGGAGTCAAATGTTTTTGAACAAATCTGAGATTTCTGCTTTCTTTCAGGGGCTGCTGGTTTACCAGTTTGATAATTGCATGAATTCACTGCACAGACCAAACCAAGCTGGGCATTATGGATCAAAGCTATGTGCTAGCAATTACACTGACTGTGATGGAGTCAGGCCAGAATTCTGATGCCATTTTGGTTAAGCTTAAAACATTACATTGTCCTGGAGATACTAGCAGACATTCAAATAAGCTGTCATAGTTGGCAGTAAAGCAAGACCTGCCCAATCCAATACATTCCTCAGCTGACGAAATGGACCAAAATGATACAATGGGATCTTCATGGGCATTAGAAGAAGCTGGAAAGGGTGAGGTGATTTGGCAGGTGTAGAAATGAGATTGGGAAAAACAAGATAAATATTTTCCCTGTGAATAATTGTCCACAAAATCGGCAAGTGAGACAGTAAACCCAAGCTTACTGGAGTAACTCCAGCCTGTGAAAGAAAGGGTTTTGGTGAAGATGATGCAGAACATGAAGAGAAAAGGAGCACACTTTACAAACACAGATGTCAGGCAGCACTGTGTGAAGGCAGGATGGCTTTGGGAACACCAGTGTCTGGCTACTCAAACCCTGTTGAGTTGTGTAAGTGGAATAGTGTAGACAACAGCTTCTACTGTTTCCTCCAAGAAAGGCAAGCAGCTTCTAGTGTCTGCAAATAGTGTTCCCATTACAAAGGGTAGTCATCTTTTAGAAATATTTTGGGCTGTAATGAGACCATCTACCGTGGGTATCTAAGGTAAAAAAGGGGGCTCATGTTGTTTGCTATACATATTGTCTGGCTCTTGGCACAATCATCTGTTCACATTGCAACTTCTGTCTGAGCTAAGAAACCTACCTGAAGTGATAAGGCTTTGGTCAGATGGTCCAAGGATTTGAGTGTAGAAAGTGTAAAGCCATCCAAGAATCATCTGAACACTAAAATAGGCACAAATCACAAATGCTCTCTTGTTATCCTTTCTCTCTGCAGACTGCACAAGGAGATGGAGTAATTTAACTATACCAAGCAGGTGGTTTGAAGCATCACTAAAATAATGCCTGTTAGTCAGCCTGAGGATGACCATGTTATTACCTGCTTGTTAGTGATTCTAATTATTTTCATGTCAAAACTGATCACCAAGCCCCCATACACCTCTGGTACAATTGGCATCCAAAGATGGATAAAGGGACAAAAAACTGTGCGCAGTTCTGGAGCCCCCAGCACAGGAAGGACATGGAACTGCTAGAGAGAGTCCAGAGGAGGGCCACAAAGATGATCAGAGGGCTGGAGCACCTCTGCTATGAGGACAGGCTGAGAGAGTTGGGGCTTTTCAGCCTGGAGAAGAGAAGGCTTCCAGGAGACCTTATAGTAGCCTACCAGTATCTGAGGGGGGCCTACAGGAGGGCTGGGGAGGGACTATTCACAAGGTCTTGTAATGACAGGACGAGGGGGAATGGGTTCAAATTGGTGGAGGGGAGATTTGAACGGGATGTTAGGAAGAAATTCTTCACAGTGAGGGTGGCGAAGCACCGGAACAGGTTGCCCAGGGAGGTTGTGGCTGCTCCCTCCCTGGATGTGTTCAAGGCCAGGCTGGATGAGGTCTTGAGTGACCTGATCTAGTGGGAGGTGTCCCTGCCTATGGCGGGGGGTTGGAACTGGATGATCTTTAAGGTCTCTTCCAACCTAAACCATTCTATGATTCTATGATATACTTTCTTGGAGAAATACTAACTTGTGTACTTGCAGTTATACCAGTACAACCTTGTGAGCAGCATTTGGTCCTAAGTGGCTGGCTGAGGCTTGAAATAGCTCTTAAAAAAGGCATCAAAACAATCTAAGTCATAAGACAACAGTTGTGTAGCTCCCCTGAAGGTGCTGTAGCCCTGTAATCAACAAAGACTTTGGAAAGGCTGAAGCCCAAGCAGAAGGTGAGTCTGTCCCAGGTCTATCTAGAGTAGATGTGCTCATTCCTAAGCAAGCAAGAGGCCTCATCTCAAAGAAGGGAGCATTACCCTGCAAGGGCAGCTCCATGGAGTCCCCTTCCACAGTGTAAAAGCAGCACACAAAGGCATACAAGCAAAAGTAAGGATTTAGATCCTACAGGAAGCCTTGAAACCTGTACTGGAAATGTTTCCTGAAGATGACACAATTATGAGCAAGCATATTGCAGGAAGCACACAAAGAGAGTATTATTACCTAGTCAACTACAAAGGATCTGGGACTCTCTTGATTTCACAAGGTATGGAAATTTTAACTTTATCCATTGGACGATGACAGAGATTTTGGATATTTGGCTATGTCTAAACTGCTTTACTTTTGTAAATAATTGATCAGAGAAGAGGAGAATAACTGCTTATAAAAGGTTCTAGTCAACACCAATGGTTCCCCCTGCACATTCAAATAATATCAAGGTCATGACACAAACTGACAAAAGAAGAGAAATTTATAGACTGCTGCTGCATCATTAAGCTAACCTAAACATGTCCTTTGCCATGTGCTGCCAAAGGAGGTCACTTACATATTTTGATTCCCAAAACAATAAAATAACCCAAAGTCTCTGCCTAGAGACACTTGATGTCTGCTGATAAGCATACCATGGAGTGTCTGGATGTACACAGATGAGAGAGTTTCCTCACCTAAGCATGTGGTCCAGCTGTGCCTTGTGGTGGGAGGAATAACCTGAGCATCCTCTCCTACTGTTCAGGGTTTGGGTGGGAGATGGATAAGTGCAGCTGATGGAAGCTGTGAGACTCTCATAGGTTTAAACCAAAGAATTTCACAGGTTGCAGAGGTAGCAGGGTGCATGACTTTAAAATGTAAGACTGCTCTGAATACCATCCCAATCGATGGGTAAAATTTTGTTCTAAGTTATGTCCTCTTGGACACTGGTAAGAGCTCGTGGAAGTGCTGGGTTTGAGTCAAATGCTAATTCCTGTCCTCTTCTCACAGGGAGGCTGTTGAAAATAAATTGTAGGTGTGGAGGGTGGTAATACAGTCACATCTTTCCTCATCCTTCCCTATCTCTGCCCCTCTTTCAGAGCTTCATTTTGATGGATGTATCTTGAATTTCCTCTGCTTTTTGGGAGAAGGAAAAAAAAAAAAAAAAGAGGTCTTGTCCTTACAGGAGTAGGCAGAGAGGGGGAGAAAAGATTCTTCACCAAATACCCAGAGCTCTCGGAAGTCCCAGGAAACTCCACACTTCTCAACAGTGTAACTGGAAGATGCATTTAACAGGTATTCTCTAAGACATGCGGGTCATCATTTTGATGGCTATGCCAACCTACAGCCCTCCTCATCTCTGGGGATTTTGCTCTATGTGTTCCAGTGCATTTCTGTTACCTAAGCCTTTGCTCACCAGGGCTTATGTATTCACTGCAAACCTTCCTTCTGAAATTAGCTGTGCAGTTTATGCCTCTGCATATGCTTTTAATAATTGAAAAGCAGTTATGATCTCCTCATCTGAGTGGCATTTTGTAGCACATTCGTCTATATTGAGAACTATGTCTGCTTAATATTTGAAAACCAAGATAAACAGAAACAAAAGAAAGGAAAAACAATTTACAGCTTTCCAAGGCACACAAGTCCAGCAACATTTTTCTCTACCAGCAAATACATCACAAACACATTAGGCCAAGAGCAGCAGATGTAAGGAGTGCCAGGTCTTTGAAACAGTTTATTTTACAACCAATTAGACAAATTGTCCACAACCTAAAAATTCTCTGAGTTGGCAGTCACACCAGGGAAGTAGAGGCCTCTGCTGAAACAGCATGCTAAGATGTGGATGTAAACATCATTGTTAGGCTTGTTCTTTTTACACAGAAAAGGGTAACATCTGGTTAATTTGTGCATAGAACTCTGTTACTTGTCCTCTTTCTTTTTTTTTTTTTTTTTTTTTTAANACAAGCTGATCACTGTATTTGTGTACACAGTAAAAGGCTTGGGGAGGAAACTCCCACTTACAGAGTCTGCTTGGCCTCTGCAGGTTTTCACGTCCCTTGGAATGGAGCTGCTTTCTCTCAAAGGCAGCTAAAATGCATTTCTAGAAAGTGTTCATCGGAGCCCCAGTTTCTGCAGAGCTTTTCAGTGATGTCCTGTGATTTGCAGCTCTCACACACCCTGAAATTATCCCTACTCTCATGAACTCCTATCTTTCTTTATGCATTTTTTATCATCTTTCATGTGATATTATCATGTAAGAAAACTGAACAGAGCAACAACCTACCCAAAACTATTCCTCTTACACTGCCTTATGAGGCTGCATGAACCTGTCGGACATGGTCTAGCTATCAGAGATGGCAGAGGCAGGACAAGGAGGAGACCATCACGGTCAGCAAAATGGGAATCTTTCTTGGCTTCTTCATGGTTCAGTTTTGTCTAAGCATCTGATTGTGACCATTTTATAGAGAGTTTAAAGGTAAAGGGAGACAATTTACTTGATGTTTCATACATTTGAAAAACTCCTCCCCTGAACTGCAAAGAGACTTCCTTGAAAATTCAGTTAATGGCCAAGGGGCCCACTATAAAATTCAGTTAGTGGCAGCAAAACCAGAGTAGGTGAGGAATGACCAGAGCAGAGGCAAGAGTCTGCTGTGAGGGTAAAGAGGAAGTAAGTTACAAAACAAAAAGATGATGGTGTGGTTAAAGCAGTGAGTGAGGAAAATTAGCTTTTCTGACATCTCTTTGAATGGACGTGGGAAAGGCTGCGGATATTGTCTCCCTGGACTTTAGTAAAGCTTTTGACACTGTCTAGCACAGCATTCTTCTTCTAGTGAAGCTGATGGCTCGTGGCTTAGACAAGTGTACTCATCACTGGGCTAAAAACAGTCTAGACAGCGAAGCCCACAGAGGTGTGGTGACTGGAGTTAAATTCAGTTGGTAGCCAGTCAGAAGCATATATATAATAAGGCAGTCTTGGGGCCAGTTTTGTTTAATATATCTATCAAGGACCTGGATGAGGGGACTGACTGCACCCTCAGTAAATCTGCACATGAGTGCGAGTGTTGATCTGAGAGATAGTAAGGCTCTGAAAAGGGATCTGGTCAGGCTGGATCGATAAGCCAAGGTTTGTCATATGAGGTTTGACAAGGCCAAGTGCCAGGTCCTGCACTTGGGTCACAACAACCCCATGCAACAATACAGGCTTGGGGTAGAGTGGCTGGAAAGCTTCCCAGTGGAAAAGGGCCTGGGGCTGTTGGTCAGAAGCCAGATGAACATGAGCCAGTAGTGTGCTCAGGTGGCCAAGAAGGCCAACAGGAATAGTGGAGCCAGTAGAAGTAGGGAAGTGATTGTTCACCTCATCAACACTGATGACGCCACACCTTGAATACTGTGTTCAGTTTTGGGCACCACAGTGTAAGAGAGACACTGAGTTGCTGGGGCATAATCAGAGAAATGTAAGGAAGCTGGTGAAGGGTCTTGAGAATAAGTCTTACGGGGAGTGGCTGAGGGAGATAGGATTGTTTAGACTGGAAAAGAGAAGGCTGAAGGAGACCTTCTTGGTCTCTACAACTACAGGAAAGGATCTTGTAGTGAGATGAGTGTTGGTCTCTTCTCTCAAGTAACTAGGGATAGGAGAAGAGTAAATCAGAGAATCATAGAATGGTTTAGGCTGGAAGGGACCACAAAGATCATCCAGTTCCAACCCTCCGCCATAGGCAGGGACACCTCCTACTAGAACAGGTTGCTCAAGGCCTGTGGTCCTAAGTTGTGCCACAGGAGACTTAGGTTGGACATTATGATAATTTTTTTTCATGGAAAGGATTATCAAGCCCTGGAATAGGCTGCCCAGGGAAGCGGTGGAGTCACCATCCCTGTAGGTGTTTAAAAAATGTGGAGACATGGCACCTTGGTATGTAGTTTAGTGATCATAGTAGTATTAGGTTGACGTTGGACTTGATGATGTTAGAGCTGTTTTCCAACCTTAATGATATTATGATTCTATGAAAACATCATCTGCTTTTCTGTTCACACTGCCTTTACATTTGGAGGCCTTCTAGAGATGAGTTTTCAGTGTGCACTCTGCATTCTTACATTACAGCAACTATGAATTACTCTTTTCAGACTGAACTGAGGTTTTACACAAAAGTTTTAACTCACACCTTTGCCAAGTTTTCATATGTCCACTCTCCAGGCCTGAGAGTCACACAAATGTTTCCAGTTTGAATAGCTTGGACCAAGAAATGACTACTAGCAGAACATGGGCTGTATAATAAAGTTCAAAATTGTGAAGAAGAGTTAAAAACTGAAGCTATTCCCCAAGTGCTCATGGTGTAACTGGCACTGGTTTTACCGAAAGTTCTGACTTGCTGGCAAGACCAGAAACATTCCCAGGAATGCACATCTAGTGTACACTAGTCACTACTGGGCTAAATAGCAAAACATGCTGTGTATTTAATGAGTTATCCTCAATTTAAGGCCTACAAAGAGTCTACTTTTCCAATAGATCTTTTTTAATTTAGTCCCATTTGCTGAAGATCGCCCATTTAATGCAACACATCATTATGATTTTATTGTTAGATTTTTATGAACTGTACCAGATTAGCTGCAGAGAATTTACTCTGGGTGCCCTAATTAGACCTTTATAGGTAGCCATAATTTTCTTTTCATGTACCCGTAAAGACTGATAAATTAATCTGCAGGAACATGAACTCTGTCATCTTTTCTCCCTCTTCACTTCTCACTCCTTGTTCTGATAAAGCCCTAATGAACCCACTTGCACAATTCCCTTCTGTTTTGTTTTCCTTTAAAGGCTAATTTCAACTAGACAATTCAACCAACTGCAATGTTTTCCATATATGATGCCAGAGAATAAGCAGCAAGCACAATCCTTTCTTATACGATTTAATCATTTCCATTCTCAGCAGAAAACAACCCATCAACAATAGGAAACAAAAGAGGTGTGATCCATAAGGTTTCACTTTGAAGCATATATCTAAGAGGGGGGAAAGGCAGGCAAAGTAATAAACAGTAAATCCCTCAGCTGCTAATTGTCAGTTAATTAGCAAAAAAATGTCAAAGTAGGAATAGACTCTCTCCAAAAAGCATAGCAACAGAAAGAGTTTTCTCATTTACCGTTTTGAATATGCCTCTCACACAGAAGACAGCACTCTCAAAGGATCCAGACTGATTCAGCAAAAAAAAACCCACAGGAAAATCTTAAAAAACCCACAGGAAAATCTTTTCAATTTCCTTAAACACTTCCTTAAAACTCTGCTAACTAGAAGTGATTTGGAGGTAAATATTGGGTATGGTCATTTTGCTTTACATGGGATACCAGTCTACTTTGCCTATGCAATTGTTGCCCAATCTCCTATATTTTTTGTCCTTCTCAAGATGGAAATCAGTGAAGATAAACAACATGGTCTATTTATTAGTGCTGGCACCCACTTGCAAGCTGAAGACTGTAACTTCTGCTGCACTGAATCCATATCAATGGTTTAAACACTGGCTCAGATCCATCAGTCATAGAAGAGGACTGTTGGATGCATTCATATCTGCAAAATGGCTAACTGCACTCCCAAACACATCTACATTTTCCTTCTTGGGCATTGGAATCAAAGATGCTATACTGGCAGCATCAGCCACCAGATACCAATGTGAGAGCAGTGTGCTTGCTAATGAACTGTTCAAGATCTATCAGGTAAAAAAATGATTCTGGGCTATTAAATGAACAAAAGTTGTATTAGTGGTCTCCGTTGATGGAATGTGGTTCTTAAGAGGTCTTGGGCGTGTTTCAAAAACTACACTACACCAAAGTGTACTTCACTATACCAAATGTAATTAAAAAAANAGTGAGTGGTAAAGGAAGAGTCACTGCTGGTGCTCTGTGGGATTACAGTATGTGAAGGAAGTCAGGATGAGGCCCTCACACACCCTGGAATCAGAAAGTCCCACCACAAGGCTCTCCTTGATACAGGGCATTGTAGGGATTTTTTGGCGTCTTCTTTTAATGGGGTGGGATTTTGGGGGCTTGGTTTTCTAAGGAAAAGCAGCACACAGTCCTAATCCAGGTGCATTTAGTTGTGAATATTTGCATCTGCCTAGCCTTAACCCATAATCTTTATATTTGCTGGCCAATTTTAACCTAACTCTGAGAAGTAAATGAGTCTTAAAACATTTTATGTAACTATATGACTATTGACAAGAGGCAGACAGACAAAGAAAGTGTATCGATGAGCTCACGGAGGCAAAGGAATGAGATGACTAATCCCTTAGTAGACATCAGTGAATCCACTCAAGGCAGCCAATACTAACTCGTTCACAATCCGTCAAACAGCTAAACTTGTTTCAAGGGGTTGTTTCCCCGACACTGACTGCATCTGTGTAAATCTGGCACTGTAAAGTGACATAAGGACCCAAGTCCACCCCAGGGTCAGGTGCCTAACAGTGAGACACCCAGCTGGCCTCTAGACCTGTAAGCCTCCCACACCAGTCAAGAACAGGGGGTGCTCTTCCTGCCTCTGCCCCTCCTGCACCTCTCTTCTGAATCTCATGTCAAGGATGGGGTGACACACCACAATGAGATCCTCATTAATCACACAGTGTTGTCAGGTGCTCATTTACAGCAGATCTCACCACATCTGTGCTAGGCAACCAACACCTCAATTGTTAGCCACACTGCAAAATTTAAACTTCTCAGATCTTGCAATCATAGATCAAGCTACCTCGCTCTTAATTTGTGCCTACTGCTTAGTAACTTCTGATAATTTTTAGCCAAAATAACATAGATAAAAAGGAATAACAGAAGTTCATGAAGAAGGGCATGAGAGTGGAAAACACCATTCAAACCTCTCCTAGACTAGTTCTAAGAGTGTAATGAATTTTATACCAACCACCAGTCTTGTTAGCCTCATTTAATTACAGGGCCACATATGTAACCCCATAAAATTAAGTTATCAGGGACATGGTTTGGCTCCTGGACTCAGACAATGTCTTTTGAATACATTGTGGGAAAGAATATTAGGGCTTTGGAGCAGCTATAGCTCACATGTGATTTTTCACCTTATTACTGGCAAGCACCCAGGACATGTTTTTGCAAATGCTCACCAAATAAACCTGCAAGACCTTTGGAGCTTTCAGGGGAAAAAAAAAGCTCCTCACTCCCATCTTAAGGAAAAATCTGAAGGGGGTTTGCTCAAGTGAGGATATATTCCCAGTAAATACAGGACAGAAGATGTTTTAGTAGCGCTTGCAGGCATGGCATCAGTGCCTGATATACCATGTGCTCTAGACAAACACTGGCATCACAGAGAACAGCATCATCCACCAGGTGCTGACACTGTGTGAGTTACCGGGCTCCCAGAGGGAGCAGGTTCCTTAGCCATGTCCTGTACTGCTATCATCTCCCTTTGATTAAATCCAGAAACTGAAAAATGCAACCCTGAAAAACAATGCTTACTGCTGCCCTCAAAGGCTGGTATTGCCTTCTACACCTGACACATCACAACATGCTCAACCCCTCTCTACATCCCACTCAAACTGTATGTTCAGAGACTCTTTTGGGCTGGCCATAGACTTTTAGAGGTCCAATGGGATCTGTTTGGCTCACAGCCTCACTCAGAGCTAAGCCATGTGAGTCACAGCATCCTATAGCAGCGATTCACATCACATCTGTTTCCCCAGGCAGCAGTACTGCTTAATCATGGCATTGAACTATGGTGCCCAAAAGGAGCATTTAAACAGTCATCATAAAATGCCCTAGTTCTGAAAGGTGCCAGTGGGACTTCTTAGGAAATATGAAAGTTCCAGGAGCTTAGCACTGTCCCTAAAGGGACTGAACATTCATAGGATTCGACCTTTAGGTCAATCCTATGTTGTGGTCAACTCAGTTATTCACTATGCATACCAAAAAGCATTAAAATTTATCTTTACGGATTGCATGGGATCTACTCAATGTCTTTGCTACTCAGCAGGAACAAAATAAAAGTGATATCCATATATTTTTTAAGCAGGACCCATCCTATATCTTTTGCAGATTTAAAACACTACTTTAAAAAGCTAAATACTTTTGTGTCAGAAATCATTCAACAGAGTTGGAAATATCAGCAGTATCCCCAATGCAATAGCACCACTCCCCAAGCATTCAAAAATCATGAGTCAGATCCCCCCCTTCAAAAGAAAAATCACACAACTGGTTTCAGAACATGCACATAAAAATGTAATCAATTCCAAATATGGTTTTGGATTTCTTGGGCTATTACCAGGATCATGTTTCAACCATTTTGACACCAAAAGCACTTGAAATTTTCTTTGTTTTTCAAGTCAGAACTGGGAGATTCTCACACAATCCATTGTTTCTAGGAGCTGAGGTTTCAAGCAAAATAGCAAACACTGGTTCATGATAAAATCACAGAGCTGGCAACGCTGCTACTGTGATGCTTTTCTCCTACCACTAAAAGATTGGCAAGAAATGGAAAAACATTATCACGTAGGAGTCTGCTACAGACCTCCTGATCAGGAAGGCGAAGCAGATGAGGCCCTTTACAAACAAATAAGAGAAGCTTCATGCTTACAGCCCTGGTACTCATGGGGGACTTTAACCACCCTGACATCTGTTGGAAGGACAACACAGCACAGCACCAACAATCTAAGAGGTTCCTGGAAGGCACTGATGATAACTTCCTCCTCCAAGTGGTAGAGGAACCCAAAAGAAAAGGTGCTGTGATGAACCTAGGCCTCACCAACAAGGAGGGGCTGGCGAGTGAAGCGAAGCTGAAGGGTAGCCTAGGATGCAGTGATCATGAAATGGTAGAATTTAAGATCCTCAAGGCATCAAAGAGAGTGAACAGCAAACTCACTGCTCAGGACTTCAGAAGAGCAGACTTGAATCTCTTCAGAGACTTCCTTGGCAGGGTGCCATGGGAAAAAAACTCTGGAAGGACTTGGGGCCCAGGAAAGCTGGACATTGCTCAAGGATCACCTCCTTCAGGCCCAGGAGCAATGCATTCCAAAAAAGAGAAAAGCAGGTAAGAACACCAGGAGGCCTACATGAAAGAATAGAGAGCTCCTGGACACACTTAGACACAAGAAGAAAGACTACAGAGAGTGGAAGCAAGAACAGGTAACCTGGGACCAATACAATATAAGGAATTGGCTGGATGGTTGCACACAGAGAGTGGTGATCAAGGGCACAATGTCCACCTGGAGACCAGTGACAAGTGGCGTCCCTCAGGGGTCAGTGCTGGGACCAGTGCTGTTTAACATCTTTGTCAGCGACATGGACAGAGGAATCGAGTGCACCCTCAGCAAGTTTGCAGATGACACCAAGCTGTGTGGCACAGTTGACTTGATGGAGGGGAGGGATGGCATCCAGAGGGACCTGGACAGGCTGGAGAGGTGGGCCCAGGCCAAGTGTAAGGTCCTGCACCTGGGTCGCTGCAATCCCAAGCACAAATCCAGGCTGGGTGGTGAGTGGCTGGAGAGCAGCTCTGAGGAAAAGGACCTGGGGGTCTGGGTGGATGAGAAGCTCAACATGAGCCTGCAGTGTGCACACGCGGCTCAGACAGCAACTGTGTGCTGGGCTGCATTAAGAGAGGCATTACCAGCAGGGCAAGGGAGGTGATTCTCCCCCTTTACTCTGCTCTTGTCAGACCCCACCTGGAGTACTGTGTGCAGTTCTGGAGCCCCCAGCACAAGAAGGACATGGAACTGTTGGAGAGAGTCCAGAGGAGGGCCACGAAGATGATCAGAGGGCTGGAGCACCTCTGCTATGAGGACAGGCTGAGAGAGTTGGGGCTTTTCAGCCTGGAGAAGAGAAAGCTTCCAGGAGACCTTATAGTAGCCTTCCAGTATCTGAAGGGGGCCTACAGGAAGGCTGGGAAGGGACTATTCACAAGGTCTTGTAGTGACAGGATGAGGTGAATGGGTTCAAACTGGCAGAGGGGACATTTCAGTGGGATGTGAGTAGGAAGCTCTTTACAGTGAGGGTGGTGAGACACTGGAATGGGTTGCTCAGGGAGGTTGTGGCTGCTCCCTCCCTGGAGGTGTTCAAGGCCAGGCTGGATGAGGCCTTGAGCGACCTGTTCTAGTGGGAGGTGTCCCTGCCTATAGCAGGGACTGGAACTGAATGATCTTTGAGGTCCCTTCCAACCTAAACCATTCTATGATTCTATGTCAAAAAGGCTCTAAACGAACTCTCCTTTTGCACCTTTTTTTCAACTCCACCTTTGTGCATTAAAATCAATAGGGATCAAACTCTTGTTATTAAACCATTCATGATGACCAGCACAGTCATCTACAGCAAGAGCTACATTGGACACCTCTCTTTGTGAAGCCTTCAGTGCTCCTCTAGAGATGTCACTGGGATGTAAGGACATGCAAGTCCCAAGTTGAAGACACCAGAATAAATGCCAAGTAGAAGACATGACATGTGTCCAGAGGAAAAGGTAGATGTAGTTCCTTGCACCAGGAAAATCAGCCTCTATGGTGCCTCCTCTCCTTATGGCCAACAGCAGGTCTGACCAGGAGCTTCAGGCCATGCCTCCATGAAATCTTCACTGTAGTGTAAGTTATCTTCTGTGCCATGCTCTGTGGCCACCTTCCGTCACTTTGGATAGCACAGAGCTTGTCTGGCCACGCATTGTGGCATGCTGATCCATGGGGCAAGCCCAAGCAGGTCATATCTCACAGACTTTGGATAACATGTGGGTCCATGG
Source organism: Psilopogon haemacephalus (assembly GCA_013396835.1). Taxonomy (NCBI): domain Eukaryota; kingdom Metazoa; phylum Chordata; class Aves; order Piciformes; family Megalaimidae; genus Psilopogon; species Psilopogon haemacephalus. Next base: position 191,363 of record VWZI01019786.1, read on the forward strand.
GTAGGTCCATGACTTACACCTGAGCCTGATGTCAGTACAGAGAATAAACTTCATGCACTGCCTCAGGGCCTTAAATTGTAGATGTACCCCAAAAAGCTTTTACCTCTGTCTTAAATGGCTTTATCTGTCTTTCTCTTCCTCTGGCAACCACTTAGGGGCAGGGTGCATTTCACCTATTTATAGAGCTCTAGACAGAAGCAGTTCTCCCTAAATTCTCTTTTTTAAAAAAATAATGTTCAAAAGAAAAGAGTAAGCATTTCTAAGGTATAGTTTTTGTAACCTGTTTTGGATGCTCACAGATTAAATCCTACCCAAGATGTTCTTATTTTTCTCAAGTAGATCATAAAGGGATCTGAGGAGATCAGCTCCGTTTCTTGCTGTTCTGGGTATTTTGTCAATGTCTGAAGAAGTTCTCCATAGAAACAGGCAACCTGCGTCACATCTGGGAGGACTGAATGGCTGCAGGACAACACTTCTCAGCACACATCCCGAAAGTGACTTCTGTTCAATATGGTCACCCATAACAGCAATGAGCTCAGTTGAAAGGTTGCCAATACTCACTAAGAAGAAAGCTCTTAAAGATACACTGGGAATTCAGTGGATAGACTTCACTTTAGTGTTATAACTCTGCCTTTCTCAGCACCTCAGTTCCCTTCAGAATTAAACATAAAGGTCAACTCAGATGTGAAGAGTAAGTAATTCTTCTGATGGGACCAAGACTGGATTTTGTGTCACCAGGAAGATCAAGATATGGATGATGTTGTTTTCCAGAGAGAGGGAATTGACAAAATACTTACAGACAGTGCTAAGCCAGGCCTTGAATGAAAGGTAGTTGCTGTTCTCAATACCCCGACACTGGACTCAACATCATCGCCAACTGTCCTGCTCAGCAGCTTCATAAAGACTTGGTAATGGATTGGTTAAACTGCTTGAAATCAATTGGTCAATTTAAAATGAGAAAGAAATGAAAGACCAAAGAAAAGCAATCATAGTACTGCTTTCTGATCCCGGAGTGATTGTAGTAATTGTAATCTTTTTATATCTAGCCACTGTCAACAGTAAAATAATGAAAACTATGTCAAGATCTCATAATTTGCTAACCATCTACAGGGAAAAGGAAATCCAAATAAGAGACCGCATAGATTTAGAATGAGTGTCTCTTTTGACTTTTTTGTTTGTTTGGTTGGTTTTTTTAGTTAAAAAATACAGACTATTACCAAGGGATAAAATCTTAAAGGAGAAATAATTCAGTATGCCAGATTAGGGCCACCGTGATGTGGTTTGAAAGCTGGCTGAAGATTCATAACTAAAGGCTAATTCTCATGCAAATGTAATGAGTTCTGCCCTGTGAGGCAATGCATGAATCAATGTATTAAGGTGGATTTTTTGGTTGGGTTTTTTTGTTTTGGTTTTGGTCTAAAAGATGAAATAAAAGTTCAGGAATTAAATAACTGACTGCTAGCAAATTAGAGAAACTAAAAAAAAAAACCCAATGAAAACAGAGGAATATCACAAATAGAAAGGAATCTGCAGTTAGAAAGTGCAAGAAGTTGTAATTCAATTTAGGAAAAAAAAATTTCAATTTACTGCCTGTTGAAAATAGTTCCTCAGCTTACACAGGCTCAGCAAAGTGGAGTCCATGTGCAGACTGTAAGAAGGTAGGAGTACAGAGGAAGAGCAGATGTGTACCATCAACGTGCAAATGCAGTCTCAGAGATTCCCAAGCTCTTGGCTCGTGTTCTTTTCTACAGGAGCTAGGTGTCCCTGACCTGAGAAATAGTCCCATGGTACAGTGTCACTGGTAGAGGGCCTTAGTCCACAGGTGTGTTAGCCAAACACACCAACAACTGGCTTCCAAGTCTCAGCACTGCTGTGCCAGAAGAAGACAAGCAGAAGGGGACTGAGCATGGACATACAAAATGGTTTTAAGTGGAGTAATCCCCCTGGTGCTGGACATCCTCAGTTGACAGCAAGCTGACAGGGCTGCCCTGCCTAGTGCTGGTATTAGGCAGGTTTGATAGGGTGCAGCATGTATGGCTACAGCCCTAAGAGCTTTGGCTGGTTCAAAAAGTATGCCATAGTGAACAGAAGACAAGGTAAGAGGGATTAGGATGGTTCATCCTCTAGCAAGAGCAGGATGAAGAGAGGTGATTACGCCCAGGAAGCAAGATGGCACAATTTATGTGGAAAACTGAAGAGCTATATGGGGAATCAGACAGGAAATAAGCAGGAGAATTGAACACGGACAGTATCTGCAAATGCTTAAAAGGTGTAAAAAAACAATCAGAAAGAGAAAGAAATCATGGCCCACTTTCCACAAAGCGTTCAGCCTCCTTTAGCTATTTACATCTGCCTGTCTGGTACTTGCAAGGAAATGAGAGCTGAGCCCTTCTGAAAACCAGTTACACACATGTAATGAGAAATTGAAACAGGAATTAAATCAATGCTGAGTCTCAACAAAAGACAGCAAAAGATGCTGTGGGATAGCATCCCAAGGGATGTTTCATCACTTGTGCCTTTTCCAACTGGACTGAAGAAAGCATTAGCATTAGTCCTGCCAGGAGTCTGTCCTTCTTCAAGGAAAGGGAGAAATTGTTTGCACCAGCAGGTATTTTCCTCATCAAGATTGAACTTTTAATTAGGCGGCACGGGTTCACTTCTGGGCATGTCACAGCATCTTGAGCCCAATACCATAGTTTCCCAGCCTCCCTGAGCTCTCGCCCATTTGCAAACAATTGCGAAGGTGGAAGAATTCAGTGAACAGATGTAGCCTGCCCCCCTAGTCCCATCTGTTCACATCAGAAAACCACCAAGCAATCTGGCAGGGAGAGCTCTCTCCACTCAAGATAGATGCTGGCCTGGGCTGGGAGGGGAGAAAAAAGGGGGGAAAATAGGGAGGGGTGGTGGTCGTGGGTCGGATTGAAGAGGCCCTGCCAGTGCTGCGTAGGAAGCTTGCACAACATCTGCCAGCACCGTATCTGGCTCAAGCTGGAGCAAAATCCTCCAGCAAAGTCTGTCAAAACACAAAGCACCTGCATGAAGCTTGTCACATCCTCCTTCAGGCACAGCTTCCACAGCACAAAATGCCACCACAGCAAGGAAATGTCTCTTGCTCCCAATCCATCCAGAAAAGGGTTGTGTGTTTGGGGATGCAGGCATGACAGGACATGCCAAACACAAAGTGGTGCAGGAAAGGCTGAAGCAAGTGGATGTTCAAGAGTGCACATGCACTTGGGTATTCTCTTTCCTGCACTGGAAATCATTAACAGCAGTGCTTGGTACCCCTGAATGGGATAAAATCCCAGTAATTTGGGCATGGGCTTAGATCCTGTGTACCCAGTGGTCTCTGCTTCTTCTGAGTGAGGACTCAGGGCATGACTTGTTCACCGTCCCCTTCAGCACCATCTTCCCCTGCAGAACTTTCTGCTTGGCTGAAGCTGCTCCAGGCCACTCGGGAGCACATAAAGCAGCGGCCAGGTGATGAAGCTGCAGTGTGACAGGCATCAGCACTGGGCAGACAGCAGAGACTGCAGCCAATTTATGCTGCTCCCAAGCCTCCTCCTTCTCCATCTGTGGAAACAGGCTGAGAGCACTTTGCTCTTTCTCAAGGGTGTTGCAAAGACCTATATTCATGAAGCATCTAGCTAGTGTACCATTAGGCTAGCACTTAAGCTGTGAAGCAGCCACAGCGCTGTCCTAACTAAACCATCTTTGGGTCCTCCATATGACAAAAGTAGCATAAACCCAGCATGCAGCCAAGGCGCAGGGTTAACAATGAGGAATGTACACAGCCTGCTTCTAAGGAAATAGATATAGCATCAATGAAAATCAGCAAAGCTATTTCTCCTCCACTGCTGGCATAATTCAGCACTTCACACATAAGATTACAAAATATTAATGGGAAAAGGCAAAAGCATAACACACTTTCACTACAGATGGCTGAAGCACAAACTATTTTTAATTTTTTTGTTTGTTTGTTGGTTTGGGTTTTTTGGGGATTTAGGTTTTTTTGTTACCAGATTTTTCTGCTTTGGTGTTTGGGGGTGCTTAATATCCTCTGGGAAAGATAAACATCAGTGATTATTTTAGGCCTGTATGACCTTGCTGAGGAGTAACATGACTCCATACAGAGCTGAGAGCAGACTTGGCAGAGCCAGGTTGTAAGGAAGTCCTCTATTGTGCAGACTTGCTTTGCCTGTGAAGCAATATGTTTTTTTGTCTTGCAGAGTGAAGCTCAGAGAAAAGGCTCAGCCCGCACCAAACTCTTTCAGAAAATGACTGACTCATTTTCAGAAAATCAAACAGAATCACAGGAGGAAGTAATAACCGGCCTTCAGAGCTGAACATTTTAAAACCCTGCTCTTGATTCACCCTCACAATGTCAAAGGAAGAAGATAAAAAATGACGGTGGCAAACAAGGCACATTCTGTTCCATTTCAATCAATCTTTGATTTATGACAGGTTTCACTAAGTCTTTAAAGAATCCCACCCTAACATCTCTGGTAACGTTTTTGTTAAAACTAACAAAGCAGCATTTCAAATTCCTAACCTCATCTTGGTTGGCCAACAGCAGAGCCTCTTTCCTGAACAAAATGATTTGTTGTAGCAGAGAGTGGAGTAAGCCACAACAGCTGTAAATCTGCATTTGCTTCTCTGCACAGCCCTGCTGCACCTGCAGATGAACTTTCAGTTCCGAAGCTGAAACAAACAGCCCTTGCAATAAATGAATTTATTAGCTGTCATATGTCCAAACTACTGCAGGGCACCTGAGTCACGGATGGAGTTATGAACAAGAGACAGGTTATAACCAAAGCAGCAAAACTCAATTATTTTTAATGCTGCTGCCATCTTGTCTAGTGCTCATTTTAAGTCTTCAGCAATTTTGGTCAGGAAGCCCAGGTCTGATCTCCTTTCCCTCTGCCCTCCCAGTCACATCTAGCTGTATGTCCTGTGTACACCTGTGCTGTGTAGCGTGCAGCTGCAGTCCTACATGGCATCCTTTGCCCCTTCTCACGCAGACAGCTGCTGCACCCAGACCTTAACAAAAAGTCACCCATTTGGGGTAAATGAGTGCATCTTTGAGCTATCCTAACTGTACTTAGCTTTCATCACAGCTCAAAGTCCTTTTTTGATCAATTAAACTTAAGATCATGGTCTGGGGCTAAGGGTCTGGTTTTAGGCAGCATAAAAAATGGCAGGTCTGGTGTAACTCTCCCTGAATTCAGCAATCTCTGCAATATCCCAAGTGAAGAACGTTGCAGGATCTAAAGAGCTTCAGTTTACATGTGGGTCAATCTCCAAGAAAAAGCTCTACCAAACATCTCAAAGAATAAGTCCTTAGGCACCCAGAAGCTTACAGGATATCCACTTCATGAGCTTGTCTTTGATATCTCCTCTCCATTAGAGGAACTTTGGTGGTCTCAAGGAGGAAGAAAATCTGCCTTGTTCGGCAGCAGATGGCCAAGAGAAGGTGCACTCTTGCAGCTGTGTTGACATGTAGCAGGAGTTATTCTGCCTCCAGAGACCTTCCTCTAGCTGGCACAGGGGTAAGGAAACACTGTAGGAATTCAGCCCTTGCGGAAGTTTGTAGTAGCCTTTTGGAGGAGCAAAGCACTGTTAGGGGAAGGCTGGGGAGTACGGATATCTGCTCGTCCTTCATCTCCACAGTCCCTCTGCACCACTGCCAGCACCCTGTAATTAGTCTCTGCCTAATCATGATCTTTACTTCTCAGCTGGCCATAGAAATGCTGCTAGCTGGTAAAAGGTAACTATTCAGTGAGAAGGCATCAGCAAGACAGAGAAGACATCAGTGTGTACAAGGAAAGGTTTGTACACCACTGCCTAATGAAAAAAAAAAAGAAAAAAAAAAGGAAAAGTATCAGGATGAGGATGCAGTTAGGTTTGAAATGAATTTACGGCTTCACCCTATCTTCCTCTCTGCCCACTGTCCTGAAGCTCAGACAAGCCTAATGTAAGTGAAGTTAATCCTTTGTGGCCAGAGGAAGGAGTGTGCTTTCCTGTTCTGCCCATCTCACCCCAGTTCTGCCAACTTTCCTTCCCTCATGCTTGCAAAAGACCATATGCATCATTGACACCCATATCTGGTGGCCTGGAAACAGTATAAGCTAAGATCTGTTACTAGATATTTCCTTAGCTGGGCCTGGCTTAATAGCCATTTTTGCCTTGAGGATGGAGAATAAAACTGGAGCCCCAGAGGTCAACTTCCCAAATTTCTCTGATACCACACAATGCATGACCCCAGAAAATTGCTGCTGCCATTTATACTAAATGCTCCTCTCTGGCTAGTGGAGGAAAAGCTGAGAAAAAATAAGATCCTTAAAGAAGAAAATATCAGCAGTTCCTTAAACGGAGCAGCATACAAAAGAACATGTGTTTTCAAGACGTGGTTCTATTTAAGAATGACTCCTTGAAAGATAAACAACTTTCTGGATATTTTCATTGTACATTTAGCAGAAACTTTTCTTTTGGAAGACAGTAATAAAACCGGGTCCAAGTGTCAGTAAGAAGCTCAGCCTTCATCAACTATTACAAACAATCCCTTTATTTAAGAAGACTTTGCCACTTTTACATTTGTTGTTCCCTTGCTTACGCTGCTGAAAAGACTTGGAACAAATCATCCTGCGATCTGCGATCCTGTGATCTCCTGGGGTAAATTGGTGCATCACAGCTGAAGTCCACAGTGCTGCACTAGTTTGCACCAGTGGCAAATCTGGTGCCAGCCACACAAGAATCAGGAAGTTGAGGTTACAGGAAGGGTTATTTGCTCTACAGGAATGAATGACAGCACAGTTTCAGTTTCCTGTGTGCTTTTCTTGTGTCCCTCACTTTTGGTCTGTCTCACACACTACATCCCAAGCACAGCATGGTGTGAAGATTAAACCATGTTGCAGATCTCATTAATCTGGAGTGGCCCTGGACAGGTAGCTACTAAATCCTGTAGGGAAGACGTAAATTTCTGTACCGAACCGGCAATACTACAAAACACTGAATAAGAAATCAAAGAGGTAGACAAAAGCAACTGCTCCAAACAAATTGTTAGCTTTAAAGCAAGAAGCTTTCAACTCCTTGTGTAAGTCCTCTGCTGGCATAAGCTGTCAAAGCTCCATCAAGTCCAATTATTTACACCAGTTAATTTGTTGTGCTGTATTTGGAACACAAGGTTGGTCCACTTCTTGTTGCACCAATGGTAAACGTCTTGAGACATCACAGCCACAAAGTGACTGGAACATCAGATGCCAAGATAAAACCTGTCAGATGCAATGAGATACAGCGAGGTGGCAATGGATTCATGCAAACCTTATCTGGGTATTATGGTGATATCTAATCTTTAGACCTTCTCTAGATCACAGTGAAAGCAATAGGAGTTTCTGCCACCTCTCATGTTGGGAAGAACTAGAGCTCCCAGCTTGACCACAGAATACGGCAAGGCAGCTTAACATCAGAGACTGTGATGATACCCTGGCAGTCTTTTACCTTCAGAAGTAAACAGATGATGCTGTTGACTGCAGTTCACAGTAGTCTCACTGTCCATGGTTTTGCAGGTTTCATCTCTTGTGTATGATTGCAGGACTGCAAGCACAAGTTTGTCACTGACTGCTGCAGAGCCAAGATTTCCCTTTGTGTTTCCTGACCAAACCCTATAGAAAATATTTTTTTCTTCTGTTCTTACACAAATTAGTGCTTTTCTAGATGACAATTTATGATGAACATTTACAACACCTTTCTTTGAGAAGTGTACCAGCATTCCTATACACATCTATTTTATCACCGAAGAGTCAGGTAGAAGATTCTGATTTAAAAAACAAAAAACAGAAAACTACACCCACAACAGTTCTTTCCTATAGAAAATAGCTTACTTTAAACATCCAGAAGTTCTGAAAGCAAAAAGAGTCCAAAACAAAACCCTGACATTTCCTACCTGCTCAAATACAACCCGGGAAGAGGCATGCAATACAGCATGAGAACATGGCATGGACAGGGTTGTAGGGAAAACTCAACAATTCCAACAAATAAAATTATTTTAGTACTTCAGAATAACCCTGGCAAGCTGTACCTGGTTTCTGTACACTCAGAGGGAGAATGGTAAGAAATGAGAGGCTAACCAGAGATTCAGGCAGAGTCTAGTCTCCTGGATGAGCCTTGTGGCTCCAGTTACTCCTTCTGTAATGTGGGAGTAATAGTACTGGCTGCTTTAGTAAACTGCTCTGAGATCTGCCCATAGAAAGTGATTTGTAGAAAGTATGCATCGCTATTAATTCTACCTTGAGGGAATAATGGCACTACTCTGAGTATGGGAAGCTCTGTATGTAGAGATTTTTGCTCGATTCATTTTTCCGTGTTTATTCTGTGTATTTACTTTTTTCCACTTCATTCAGGATAGATAATGAGAACAGTAAAGTCTGCTTCCACTTTTGTCTCTGGAACAGATCAAAGAATTTAATGGACTTGGATACAGCAGAACTCTAAATGCTCCTTTCTGAACAGATACAGCCAATTAAATGGCCCTGCTGGCTTCCAGGAGGATTACTTGAGATCTCGTTATTTGCAGTGCTCTCAGTTTGGTTCTTAGAAGAGAATGGACACATTCTGCCTACACAGAAAAAAAAATGTAGAAAATAGCAAAGCTTTTTTTTTTTTTGCATCTCATGTATTTAATACAATCAGCTTTAGCAAAGTGCACTGTACTGCTCCTTGTTAAAGTAGTCCTGTCTTCTTTTTTTCTCCCTGCCTTGGAATTGCTACAGAGGGATAAAGTTCTGCATGGCTCGCTCACTTACACAGTTGTAATAAGTCAGAACAGGTTGGCTCCCTGCCCAACAAAACACAAACTCCCCTGAAGTCTCCAGCTTTTCCATAGCAACACCACAGTCATCAACACAGCAAACAATCACTCCAACCCCTTCTACGTCTCCCCTGTCAGTGCAGAGGATAGCATTGCACCCAGCTCATCAACCTCTGCTAATTATCGGGCGCGAAAGCAGATAGTGAGGGAGATGGGGTTACACTCCGCATGGAGCTTAACCTGACATCAAAGGAAAGAAAAAGCACTAAAACCACTCAACATTAGCGTACTTTTGCTTAAAGTAAAAGATTCTTGCTGCTTGTAAAAAGCATCAAATGTCAAAAAGTGTAGGTAGATTGTGACCTACTGGGGCTGCAAACAATGTGACAAAGTAAGAGTACAATGCTGTGTAGAGCCCCTCAGCCCAAGAGAGCTGGACATCACTGCAAGGTGTCAAACATCCTGATCCTTCCCATGATTATCAATGTGTACTTCTGCTGGGCTAGTGCCCAGTTTTCAGGGGATAAAAGCAAATTGATGATTCTGTAATTAGAATTCTTCTCCAGCTCTGTGCTGAGCAGCACTGCTCAAGATCTGCGTGGGGAGGCAGCGATTACAATGCTGGGTCCCGATCTACCACTGCTTCATACTGGATTCCTTTACACCTGTCCAAATAAGGGCCAACACCAAACTGAGCACCAGTATCCTCATCTGGTAGCATTTTAGTCTCACTTTGGATAGGTATATAAGACCTCACAAGCTGCAAGGCAATACAAAATGAGGCCCCAAAGGCTCCCAAATACGCTATTTAAACTAAGAGCTAGAGGTTTTCAAGCTGTGGTCTGTACACCCTTGAGAGTCTGAGGACTACTTCTGAAGGGTCTGTGAAAGCTATGCAAGAAAAGCAAATCAATTGACACGAGGCGTAAGTTAGTTGTAAATGAACCTTCATACGCACTGGAGAACTTTTAGAGGATCTGCAATTTGTAAAGGATTTGACAGCTATGTCCACAAGCTTTACATTCCCCTGCAGACGTGGAAAGAACCTGCTCTGTGCAAGGAAAGCTACCTGGGTTTTTGATTATTTGGGAGGTGTATGTGACATTCTTGGTATGAGTAGGGGCAGTTCTCTGCCATTAAACTTCACCAGTGTAAACTCAAGAGTGAATACAGTTTCCATGACATAAACAATATTTCAATTCCTTTGCACTATAATTTTGCTTGTTTAGTTTTAATGCCCTTGTTAAAGTGAAAAAGCTTTGTAGGCTGAAAACACCGTAGGCCAGCTAGCTCCTTGTGAACAAAATAAAAATTTTAAGGCAAATTGGCCCCAAACCAGCCATTTCCAATTTGAATCATGTTGGAGGGGAAAAAAAACAACAAACCAAAACAACAACCAAAACAAAAAACCTTTAGGCTTTACAAAATTATTTAGCTATTTTTATAGCATTTGAAAAAAAAAAAATATTTCTCTGGAGAAAGTTCCAAATGGAAACAATACATCAAGTATTCTGGTTTAAATGGAGGCTTAGGTAGCACTGTACTTTCAGCATGCCTGGCCTTGGAGTAAGCCTGCCTGAACTTATGAACCTCTGCTGCTGAACCAGTGACCTGAGAGTGTCAGTCTCGATGGCAAAATCCCACCGCTGTTAGTCTTTCTTCACCAGCACATGTGACTAAGGCACCGAGGTCCACAGCCCACCATACAGAGGGTCTGCAATGTGCCTTGGTCCAGTACAACCCATGAGAGAATTTATCCATCCTTTGCGGTGAATGATGCAAACAAGAACCATGGATTTTGGTGCACTAAACTCATCAGTTACATGGGTTTCAGTTCAAGTTAGTGCAGAACTGCTCTAAACCATCAAGCAGATTAACTCATTCAAATCTACATTAGAGATATTTTTGGTGTGGATAGTAAATAGCTTAAGCAAGTAGGTGAGCTTCCTACATGACAGACATACATATGGCTCAGGTAGATTTTGCAGCAACTAACACAGAGCTGGCTACCCTAACTAAGAATGAGTTTATCAGCAGTGTGATGAGGTACTCCTGATCATACATTTGATGCCGTTTTAAGATTTCTTCGCTCTGACTCCTGAGTTACATTTACATCTGTTCAATGCCATTTAAAGATTACATCAGCCCAACTTCTGGGTTACATCCACATGTGTTCAATGCCATTTTAGGATTGCTTCACCCTGGCTGCCAGGTTACATCTGCATGCTGCAGGTGCCAAAATATAACCCACTGGTCAGTGTGTATTATGCATGTGTTTCTGTGGCTTATCCACAGAGGAAATGAGTCTCTCAGCTACTACCCTAAAAAAGCTAGTTCTTCAGTCCACACTATGATAGCTTGTAGATTTAATTCTAGAGGTCCCTGACCTCTAGAATTTGGTGGTGCCAAAACCAGTGGTTAGCATGCAAGTCTCTGTGTTAACATGGATAAGGACAAATAAGATTGCAGTTACCCTGTAACCTGAACAAAGTCAGTCAATACAAGCTGTGTTCTACTATGAAAATTATTTTAATTTGATTTTTCCTTCTTAAGAACATATGATTTCACTTTAGGATTGGGCTTAATCCTTTTTTCTTCAGTGGAAACATGACCACTGTCTTCTCTGTGAGCAGTGTCACTAACACATCCCCAGGGGCTCGTACTGAGACACAACAACATAATTCCCTCCTGAGACTCCAGGGACACTGTGATCCACTCCTACAGCAGTCTCAAAGCCTGCAGTCACAGAAAAGCAGTCTGAAGCTCTGGGTTAGTCTCCCTCAGCCACTCAGTTCCCTTCAATAGGCAAGGGGGCCTAAGGATGAACACAATGTTCCTCCTATCTCTCCCTCATATGCCACTGGTGATAACTGCAGATGTGATTTGGGATGTGAACCCCAAGGGCATGCCTCAGACAGGGGAGTTTAGATTTGATTCCAGTAAGACTGCAAGAGCAAAGATCAAATGCCTTATTTAACTAAAGATGAAATTTCAGCTTTGTTGCTATCAGTACAGATGCTCGTCTTTCTCCTACCTGTGTTAATCAGAAGAAAATAATTAGACTGGGTATAAAGGTCCTGCTTCAGTCAAGGGTCCATGTGTTCAGTTTCTGCTTTGTACCCAGTCACTCTTTTGCATGGAAAAGCCTCTATCAGGCTTTTTCACTCTGCAGCACTAGGAACTCATTCTCTTCTCAGACTAATGGGAAAAAAGCTCTCAACCATCTTCCCAGCATCCCTGATCAAACCAAAGAATCACTCAGCCCACACTGGGAAAAGAAATGTAAAATCCTTCATATCATCATTGTAGTTCACAATGTAGCCCAGTTCACTTTGCATCAAAGGTGTCTCTTGCCATAAGCCACAATAGCATTGCATGTCTCCACCTCCCAGTACATCACTGTACATTTTACTGCTGGCCCATAGACTTTATACACACCCAGAGGCAGCAGAACCACTGCAAGCTGCAACTGCTTAAATAAGCACCAACCTCTCCTGCTTAATTTTCATGTTCTCTTTTTCAGAACACTTTTCATGGAAAAGCAAACCTTCTGAATGTTGTAGGTGAGAAAGGCACTGTGTCTCCTGCTAAGCAGCCCATCCTGGCTCCTGCAGAAAGGCTTAGCACCACTGCATCCCTGACCTGGCTAAGAGGCAGGAAGCTTTGTGCATCGGTTCAAGGCTATTCTTTGTTTCTGATGCTATGTCCTAGGAGTGCAGACTCCTGAGGGCCTTACTGGGCTCTCATAAGCACCTCTGGGTGCTGGCCTGCCCTGCTTGATTTGGAGCAACTGCTTTGATCTTTCTTAGGATTTACTCACTTGAATTTCTGATGGATGGTAACTAGACAGTCCTTTGCTGGAAGTGTTTCTGAATTGCAAGAGCAGACAAATAAATGAAAGTGGGAGGCAGTGAGGAGGAGAGCTGATTAACTGGAGCATCCTAATTATGGGCTACTAAGGAGTGCCACAAGTAAAACTAGCTGGGTATAAACACTGACAGTAGCTGTAGCTTATTCCCATCAAGCAAACCAATTGAAATCCAAGGATGCAGAAACTGAAGGACCTATTCAGAAAATTATCACATCAGTAATGTTCCTGGATGAATTACCAGAGGTATTACAGACACCTATGGCCTTGCATTTCAGTTTGGTGGAGAAACCCTCTATGATATAAAAAACCTTTGAACAATCCATTTCTGAGCTGTAAGGTCTCACAGTCTCCTGCATCTAACAGGCTGTGCAACCAGTTTCTCACCACCACAGTTAGTGTGATGGGGGCAGACAAGAAGGTCTGTTTGCAATGCTCAGTGCCCTGCCTGTACAGCTCATTTAACCTTTGCTCAACAGTATGTCTTATTTCTTTCTGTCTCCTTGATCATTCTTTTACCGTGGCCCAAATCTCCTTCCTGTTGTTCCTTGATAACAAAGTAATAAATGCAGTAAAGACACTGATATGTTAGATTAGATAAGAGAGGGTCAGGAGAGACTGTGATCAGCACAGTTGTTCATGCAGGACTGAAATGTGTCTTGCTACAGGCAGCTTTGTTTTGCTTCCAAATCCATTGCTCCTGCAACTCTGTACTCTTACAGACTGTTTCAGAAGCTAAGTCCTAACAGCTCCTTGGTCCTGTGAGAAGCAATGGCTCTGAAATCCCCTACAAAGCACTTACAGTAGATTGTGCACTCAGGAGCTTCAAATTGAGCATATGGAGATGTTTGTGAGGCTGGAGAATGTGATAGCTAAAGAAGGATTTAAGATCTGAGAGAACAAGTCTGATCTGATGAGACAAAGGGTGTCAAGAAAAGGAAGCACACAAATTTTAGACATGAATATTTTGTAACAGGGCTCATAAAACGAGATCTGGCCATTTAGTGCCTGTTGCACTGTTACTGTGGAACTCGTCAAATTTGTTTAGTATGGGTTTTTTTTTTCCTTGAAAAATGAAAAAAATAATTTAGGAGTCAAGTTTTCTCCTTGAAAGGATGATTATCCTGCTTTATACCAACTTGGCTTCCTATTTGCAGAGCAATTTTCAAGCTTCCTTTGCTTACAGATCTTAAGACTGTAAAAGAGAGAGACATTTAGGCACTGGCAGCAGAATTTCATTCTTCTTTGCCCTTCAGCTCTGCTTCTGCCCTCGGCTCCTTGCACTGGCCTCTAACACCATGCTAAGATCGATGGTTACCACATGTGCTGGGAAGTTCAGGCACCCCTGACCCCAGCAAGGACCAAGCACCTGTGAGAAACAGTAGGACTGAGAGATAAGTTTCAGCATTAACACTGAATTTCCTGGCAGGGACCTACCTGTGTACGATGTGCCCAGAATCCCATAAACTCCTTTTTAATAGATTAATCCCTTTATTTTTTAAAAATAGATCTTCAGTAATATATTTAAATAACAAAAAGCCAAAATGGAAGGAAAACAGAAATGGTGACAGATCAGAAGGCAGCAATGACAAAATAGCAAGACAGGGTTCTCTGTAGGAGCAACACTTGCATCACTGGCACGAGAAGCAACTGGACAGTCTCTTAGTTTGGGTTACTAGCAAGGAAGGAAATTGGTCTTTTACATTTGTTCTCTAGTATCTCTAATTTTAAAGAAACTGTCTTTATACGAGACAATTTACACTATTTACAAATAGTGTTTTTGCTGTATAGCAAACCAAAATGTCATGTTAGTACTGCAAGCATCATTTCAGAAAGTAAATAGGTAACTACATCTTGGGTAAATAAAAAGAATACTTTGACCTCTGGCACTGATGGATGACTCATTGACCAATGCACTGATGTTACACGTTGGGTTTTTTTGCTTGTTTGTTCTTTTGGGTTTTGGTTGTTGGGGGTTTTTGGGGGGTTTTTTTTGTGAGGAATCACTCCAGTCTATATTCTTGACTCAAGCGAAATCTCCTAGGGATAAATTTTCCACAGTACTCCAGAGATTTTAGGCTGGAATCCAAAAATACAATTAGGTGTCCAGTTCCCTTTGGCTTCAGTTCAATACAGAAAAGATTAGATGTCTAGATGTTTTAAGTTGAAAAAGATTTGGACTCTTAGCTGTGCCCAAACTGATCACTGGGAAGCATGAGAGGAATACAAAGGTATAAAGGTCCAACTCACCGTCAAGCAGTCATAGAAATACTGCAAACTTTGTACGACTATTTCCTTTCTAAGACTTAATTGCTCTTCATTTAATTGCAATTGCTTCAACTAATCTAGACATGAGCACACAACACAATTACATAACAGAACACTACAATGGCATGTAAGCAGCAGCACTACCAAAACATATTTAAGAGTTCAGAGACACTCCAATTCCAGAGCATGAATCAAAATGCAAGAGATAACCAGAAGAGGACTCCACACCACCCTGCCCTATTTAGAATCATATAAAATACAAGATAATGGATGTACTACTATTCTTAAAACTTTAGTATACTCTTCAGCATTTTCTCAATCAGGACAATAAGGGTGCTTTCTCCACTAGGGAGTCCCACTTCAAGGAAGCTGCACTCAAACTGAAAAGCATCTAACCATATGTTTAACTTCACACATATCCTACAAGTATTTTTCTGAACTGGAGTCTGAGCATTCACATCTGCATGTCTGGTCTGTGAGCACCCATAGCCTGCAGTGAGTGGCCAAAGAATCTACAAGTGCATTGTGAACTCACAGAATTTTTTGCTCTAAGTTTCTTGTGACAATGCAGCAGGACCTTTGAGCTCATTCTCCATAAAACTAACAAGAAAAGGAAAGAATATAGTCGTGGATATTACATTTCCAGTTGAAGCAAAGAGAAAAAGACAGCTAGAGAAGCAGTATGAGAGAAGATGAGGAGAACATGTGGAAACCATGTGTTCAGCATCTCTCTATTAGCCTGGCCCTCTGGCCCATCCAAGCTAGAAAAACAACATTACAAAGTAGTGTCAGGGCCATGAAAGGAGAGGAGAGAGGGCAAGAGCCAGGTGAGAGCAGGATGAATGTGGAGGAGGAGGAATGGCTAATAGCTTTGGGAAGTGGAGGAGGGGAAGAGTAATGAAGGACTTTACCAGGAGAAGGGAATGAGTGTGAGTTTTGTGACCAAAAGAGGTGGTGTAAGACTGTGGTAAAGAGTCCTTCTGACCTATGTCAAAGAGTCTGTGCTTTGGTGACAGTCTGGGAGACGCATACACAGACAGTATGTCCTGGGAGAGGGCTCCAAGAACCACATAATGGACCTTTTCAATAAATAGCCCTTTTGACACGCTGCCCATCCAAATGCAGTTACCCTTCATGGGCTTGACAGAGTGAACATACATCCAGTACACTACGAAGGGGGTTGCTGACCTCACAAGCTGTCCTGGCTCTATCAGGGCCTCTCAGATGTATTGTGTGTGATACAAATGTGTGTCAAAGGCCTTACATATAGTTGGTATACATAGGAAGTTTTAGAAGTGCATACTGTTTACTCAAGGGACTGGATTAACTTCTGCAGAGCAATTCTGGTCCACCTGTGAAAAACATGGACAAAAGAGCTTTATGAAAACTAGTTACTGTGTGCTGGGAAATGGCACCTTTTAAGACCCGTGTTATGAATGCTAGGGTTTTGGGTTGGTTTTTAAGTACCAAAAATGGCACTATCAAGTTATACAACTTGGGGGTATCCATTTTCTTTTTCTTTTTTCTTTTTTTTTTTTTCCTCCTATTTCCCAGTTCAAAGCTGTTTTTTCCCCCACCAACCCGCTAGGGCTAAAAATGTGTCTGTTAAACTTGCAGTATGAACTGTTGCTGGGAATTAGCCTGGTCAAAATGCCTTTGCTCAGATGAATACCAAGGTTTGTATGAAGCCTGACCAAAGCGTCGGGACAGGAGAGGACTGTGCTGCTCCCCGCCCTGCTCACACAGGTGCCTCAAAGACCTCATCCCAGATGTGTCTAAAACTTCCTGAGCTGTGAAGTTTGACACTGACCGCATCCTAGGAGCTCCAACATGGAGGATGGTCATGCACAGTCTGAGGAGAGTGACTCTCATGCTGCACCTGGAGCTGTGCTCTCAGGTTCACCATCAGCACAGATGGCAGACTGTGCCTTCAGATTGCCTCAAAGCACCCCTTGAAGGACAGCCTAGATTTACTCAAAGAGGTGGCTCAGAATAACTTAGTCTGGAGTCAGCCATTGTCTCTGCTCTGTAAACTCGTAACTGATGGAAAGCAAGAGGATTTTGTGGTAAAAGGGAAAAAAAAGGAGGACGGCAGAGGAATGGGGCCAGAGTGTGTTTGCAGCTGCTGGCCATCAAATTCCAATTCAATCAACACGACTGAGTTCCAGCTCCTGAGAAAGAGAGCTTTTGATGACATATTGACATAGCCTGAGCTACAGTGGTCCAAGTGGCACTACTATAATTATAAGGATTATATTTAATATTTCGCTTGGAAATGAAAGTTTGAAACACTGTGACTCTCTCTCTCCCTACAAGCTGCCCAAAATATGTCCTAGGAACCATTCTGGTAATACACAAAGTTGGTAGGAAAAAAGAAACACCAGAACTCAAATCGTTATGAAAGGGGATCATGTGGCTGGCAGCTCAGGTCTGCTGGGAGTTGAACAGTGAGCACGAAAAATGAGTGTGAAAGGAAGGGCAATTGGATTTGTAAGAAAAATGGAAAGTAGTTTTTAAAAGTACAGAATTACTGGTTTAAGGAAATAAGTCAATTGATAATTGATCTGCTACTTACTTTTGAATTCAGTTTCTTTTTGTAGCATGTCATGGACTTCAGCCAGGCTGAGGTCTGTTTGTTGAACAGAGACCAAACTCCGCAAATACTTCTAGACTTGCTTAATTCTACACATCTTGATTTCAGTGAGCTTACCCATGTGTGCACAATTAAGCACATACATAACTGTTTCCAGGAACTGGGCCATAGAGGTATGCAGCCCCATATTGAAGACCAAGTGTATCTAGCTTGGAAAGATGTTGAACCAAAAGCTTTCAGGGAAACAGAGAGAATTCTTGTCTTTGGAAAACAAAATAATTGACTATAAACTGGCATGATGACCAGAAATTAAGAGCTTGTTCCACAGTGCCATGTCTATAGTGTTTCCCATAGGTATTTTCAGGAGTGGCAAATCAGATCAGAATCAATACTCTAAAACTGATGCTGAGATACTGTAGCATTGGAGAAAAGGGGGCAAAAGTTGGGGAAAGGAAGAAGAGGAAATGTGAAAGAAGGAGAAAGGAAAAATAGGGAAGAGGAAAGGGAAGGAGAATGGGGAAGGGGAAAGGAATTGGAGTGTCTGGAGGTGGTTTCTAAAGCAACAGAACTCTAAATAAATGCTCTGATTTTCCAAATTGAAAAACATAAACTGAACAGCCCATGCAGCATTTTTGCCAACTGTCACTGGGGTGGCATTTCTGAAATTTGGTGGAATGACTCATCCCAAAACAACAACTGTTGCCAGCAAGGTCTTTTCCTTCAGGTCTAGTTATTTGAATGTTGTAAAAGCAAAACAAACAGAAAAATCAGAGGCAATTCCTTCTGTTGTGTTTCAACTCTGAAGCTTCCTCAGAAGCTATGTACTCTCCAAGGAGCCTCCACAACCCACTGATCAGAAATTCATGTCATCCTCTGGTCCAAGGAAAGGACCGGCCCTGCTGGAGTGAATCTCCTGTTCTTTACAAATTCCATCTTCTGCACTTAGTCACCACCTCTCACACCATGTATATGTGCAGAAAGCATCCTCTTGAGTCTTTCTGCCCTCCACATTAGTGATTTCATGTGGCAGTAAACATTACAAGAGGAAGCATGACCCTGCTAATAGGTATCACAGCTCTCAAATGCTTCAAGACAGACACCCCTAAATTTGGTGAGAGCAGACCTGGCCCAAAGAGTAAACTGTAGTGCAGTAATTAAACACAGCTCTGCCACAACTGGTAAGCATCCTTCTTTGGCTAGTACAAAACACAACCATTTCAGAGACACTTTCTGAAGCAGTGCTGTTTTGCTGAATAATTTATGTCCCTGAGTCCTCTGCAAATGAGCAGCATACATTTCAGCACTGCAACAGCTAACAGTGGAGACAGTGCACATTGTGTTCAGTAAGCTCATTGCTTAAACACTGTTGCCATGACTATAAGAAAGTGATTATACTATTGTTTACAAGAGACTCTCGATAAATCATTACCACAGTAGCCAGAGTTTTGCCTCAAGTCAAAATTTCTGGGAAGAAAGAAGAATCTCACAGGTATAATTAACTTTGTGATCAAGATAATTTCATTGAAAGTCTTTGAAAACTGCAAACAAGTAAGAATCAGAAATGTCTCAGGACAGTTGACTCTCAGGTTTTCTAACTGTCTCATTGGCAAATTCCATGTAGAAGGAAAGCCCTGATAACTATATAACTGCTGTAACTCATTTTTACAGGAAAAAGAGTTTGTAGGGCAAGCACCAGTTAAGAGTTCAACTGTGATGAGTAACTCTGTAAAATCAAACCATTCTGTACGCAAGTGAAAAAAAAAAAATTAAAAATCAGACTTGGAAGAAACATTTGAGATTATGAAACGTAGCTTTTCAGTGTCCTGGAATGAAATTGATACATAGAGCACTTTGTTCTAAGTCCTCTAGTGCATATGTCCAGTACATGACCTCTTTATCTCAATAGCATGCTGATGATCAATAGTTTCCAAAACTAAGAAGTAACTCTAAAGCTGTCGGAAAGTCATCCTCACATTTCCTATGGACAGTAACAGGCCACAGAACACAAAGCAAAGAGATGATTAATAGAGTGCTGGACTAACAGTCAGGAAATCTGGGCTCTGTTCCCAGCTCTGCCACTGACCTGCTATTTGACCTTGGGCAAGACACTTGACCTTTCTGTGCTTCTGTTCCTCCTTCCATTCTTTGTCTATCTTGTCTCTTGAGGCCCTAAGGTATGCAGAGAAGGGCACAGTTCTCACCGGGTGTTTGTATAACACCTACTCTAGGGAGGTGCCTGCAGAGCTCTGTAATAAAGCCAGGGTACTACAGGGATGACTCTTGCACAATAGCACATTTTGTTTCAAAAGAGAATAACCATGATACACCTTCTTGGGGTTTCATCTGCTAGACCAGGATCCCACCAGGTCTTTCAGCCAGCTCCAGGCTGAAGCAGCAGGTAAATAGGTTTGCTTCCTCAAATTGTCAGAAGCCCTTTTATACTGATTTGTTATTGGTACCTAAGATCTCTGCACCTTGCTTCAGCTGGGTTTGCAAGCACCTCAGAATTATGACTTCATGACACAGATGAAAATAGATGCAGGAACCATTTCTGAACAAAAGGAATTTAGTCAGGAAAATGCCAACACCTATATGATAAGCCACAGTTGCGAGGTATAGCGAAATTAAAACCAAAATAAATTATAATTTTCTGGTATGTGTGTTGGAAATTTGTGTGTAAGTTATTCAACTGAGAACTGTTTCTGAGTCTTTCTCCCACTCTGAGACGTAAGCATGATTCTTCTTCCATTACTACCAGATGGACGGCAATCAACACATGCAGGATAAGGTGGCTCCCACCTGCTAGTGCCAGGGTGCAGATGCAGCCTCAACATACAGTGAGTGGCTTGTGTATACACTCAGTTCCATTCCCACTTTGCTCTGTGTTTGCTGCAGCAAGTTCATGAAGTGCTTGCACACAGATTACTTAATTGAGAGACTAATTTGACTACAAACTGGTTCAGAATCAAGAGGAAGTAAAGCAAGAAAATAAGAAGTATATATTTCTGACTGTGAATTATAGGTTGGGAAATGTTTTCTCTCCTAAAATGAAGGGACCTTGCTACATTTTGAACATTTGTTCTGAATCATGGCAATGTGATGCCATAAAAACCCAGCTCTGGGATTTATGTGATTACGAACATTCTCTGATTCTGTGTAAAAGACTCATTTGGGTTTGTATTTCCAGTACTCATACCTGTTGGTCAAAGGCTGAAAAGGTGATTTAAGTGCATCTCAGAGGCTCAAAACACAGAAGTCAAATAAAAAGAATCCATCAATTCGTGTGCATTGCCTGCAGTCTTGCCAAAACAAACATTCAAATATCCTGTCTTAGGCTCCATCAATAACAAATTTGTCTTCTAAGCCATAAAACTCACTACACTCAATACACTTCACAAAGGTGATAAATACCATATTTTTTTTGTAGAGGAAGTTGCCATTTATGGAAGTGAAATAACAGGAGTAATCTGCAGAACAGATCCTAGAGTCAGAATAGAAAGTTTACAGCATGTTCACCTAAGAACTGTTGTGTGAGTGCTGCAGGTAGCTTTTATTGGCATCATAGTATAATTATGGATTGATAACATGTATCTACTAATACTTTCGAAGAACATGCCAAGGTATGACAGATTCACAAACCGACTCTCAAGTGGATACAGGAAGCTTTAAAAAGGTCTCTTAATACTGTTAAGTTGAAAAGGTGGTCCAAATCTCACTTGGCACCAACTCCTTTTCTGCAGCCAAGACCACTGCCTCCTTCACTGCTCAGAGATGTTTCAAACTGTCCTAGTGTAATATTGGTAAGATCCTTTTCAGGTTTATAGCCACTTACTCAGATTTGTGGAAAACACAGCCCTGTGTTTTCTCATCAGCTTCCTCCTACAACTGCTAGGAATATCATCACTGGGAAGTCATACAGAGGAATGCATATATGAGGGCACCAGAGAGAGGCCAAAGAGTAAATATCTTATTGTTATTCTTCTCTTCAGAGTGTGGCCACTCTGAAGAGTGCCTATAGCTCTTCTATGTACCATGTAGTTGGTTGTGTGCCCTCTGAAGTGTTGCACAGTGGCTTCTTTAATCCCATTCCTGAACTCCATAGAAATGGTGGTGTTAGGTCATTATCATGTAGATCTGGGTCCTCACTGGAGTCCAGGTTCCATGTGCCAGTCAGTGAGATGCTACCACCTGAGGAGCTCAATCATAGGCAGGAAATAGTGGCACAACAGGAGACATGAGAAAGGCTACAGAGATGCCTACTGGCATGGCTTGCACCTCTATGCCTGTGTTTTATTAGCTGAAGCAGCTTGCTAGCTTTCAGCTCCTCCTACACCGCATAAGAGGCGCAGTACAAACAGAACAGTGGAGGTACTGCCCTTCCCAAAGTTGTCAGAGACCAGGATGGATCTCTTCTTTTCCAACAATGACTTGTAAAACAAACAGTACAACTGGCCTCCAAAGATACCTTGATAGAAAGCACTGCTGACAGCAGTTAGGAAGAGGAAGAGGCACGTTATGCCTTTCTTAACTCACTAACCGACTAACCTAGTTGCCGGGGTATTTTTGGTCACTGCAAAACCTCACATACACCTTCTGCAGACAATATTCTTTGCAAGGGGAAAAGCAATATGATGAGATAAGTCAAAGTTTTGGCAAATCAGCCTGACTCGGATGTGCCTTTCTTAGGTTTAGATTTCCCCATGAAGTGGGTGACATTTTTGCTAGTCACACTTCTCTGTGCAGAAGAAACAGAAGCTGTTTTGATGCTACAGACAAGGGACTCAATTCGAGAGCTCTGTCAGAGGGTGTGCCATAATAGTCAGGGAAGAAGCCCATGGATTGGCCTCAGAGGGTATGTTAAATCCAGGCAGGGAAGCTGGACCTCTGATACAGATAGAAATTTTGGTGGTGGAAACAATCTGTTATAATGTTTCAGAACAGAGGAAACTTTCATTAAATACTCTGATCTTAAAAAGCTGCAAAGGAGGCAAGTGAATTGACCAGAGAGCCAGGACTGAAAAGGCTCCTACACTAGCATACATTTAACAATCTCACTGACCTTTTTATTACGTATGGCTTTTATGCAGCTTCCAGGGTGTCAGTATCCAGCTTCACTCCTGAAGGAGTGCAAGGAGCAAACAGCAGTCCTACACCTCACAAACAGAACATTTCATCGCTTTGGCACCACAATTTGTCAGTGAAAAATATCCCACTTCAGCTTTGCAGAATGCTTTGGCCTTTAATCCACCTGCGCTCACTGCACTGTTACGTTGTGTCAGTTCATAGCTGGTCACCTTATGCTGCTTGCTGCAGAGTGCTTCTAAAAGTTATGCACATGTGGAACCAGAAAATGCTGCTGTACCCTAGCAGCCAACTAGCAAACAAAGCAAACTGATTGGAAGATAGTGAAGTCTAAACTTGGGCCAAAGATACCAGAGCAAATTTCTTCCTTTTAAAATATGTTAGCACAGGGGATGCAAAACCTCAACAAGCACAGTGTGGACTATTTAGAAAAGCTATTAGGAATCTTAAGTCAGGCAGGGCTTCCATGATTATTGAATGATGTCCACAGAAAATTACTTCCTAAGCCAAGGTTTTAGAAGCCAAACTTGGCTATTGGCACATCAGGCAACCCTATCCTCCACTGAGGTCCTCAGGGAACTGAGACAAATCCATTGGCTCTTCTATATCAGTACTGATCTTGATGAGAATTTAGGGGAGAAGGAGCAATTAACTCATTTTCCTCTTCCTTGGCTAGTGTTGTCTTTATGGGACTGTTTTCTCTTTTCTTATTTACCTGATTGCAGACTACCTCTGTGAGCTGGCTACTTTCACAGATGCTCTTCTGAGTACAGAAAATATTAATGTATTTAATTATTATTTTAAACTAATCCTTGTCATGATAAATACAGCACAACTTTGAGATGGTTGAAAGTAGAACAGGCCACCTGTGACTGATGACAAAGATTGCTTAACACACTCAGAGCCACTGGTGTGATGGCAATGAAAGAACCTGACCAGAATAATACAATAACTCCCATAAAACATGGTTCCAGGCCTGGACAAAGCTAAATGAACAGTGCTTATGCCTATGTCAGGAGAATGAAAGAATGACTCGGCTCATGGCATTTTGAAACTGCAGTGCAAGAACTTTGGTATTACTAGTTTAACACTTAAACCACTAAGGAATGCCCTCCAGAGCTAACTGTTTATATATTATATAAATAATATAAACAGCTAAGTGCTGGAGGGCATATACATACAAATACATGTATATATAAAAGAAAGACAGAATATTTTATCTGTTCTACTCTGCACCACGAAAAGTAACACTACCATATAAATAAACAAATGCCAGCTCTTGGGAAATGCAGGGAGGCAAAAAGCACAAAAGCTTTCCTAGCCATGTCCTGAAGAATAATTTTTCCCTTCACATACACCCACATCCATTGGTCCAGCTAAAAAATCTTTAATTAGAAAATGCTGGAGCCGAAGATGCTTTCTCAAAATTCAAAGTAATGCTGCCAAATTAAGCCAAAACCAAGTTCCACTAAAACACTCTCTTCTGCCGGTTTTAAGATATCTGCTGGGAAAAAAATAATTGTCAAATAATAGTATCAACAAAGTCAGATAATCACTTCAAGCTCTTTGATATGTTCAAATGTTATCAAGTGTCAAATATTTACTCTTGAGCCCAACTGTGTAAACAACCCATCCAATCCCACTAAACATGGCAGGCACACTTGTTACAAGAGCAGTGGGGCCTGCAAAGCAAAGGAAGCAACCCAGCTGTTTTCAGGAGAGGAAGTGTGGGGACAATCTTGGTTTTGCAGAGTGTCCTGATAGCCAGAATTCCCCCAAAAGAGTTATGACTGCCTTTGCATTTATCTGTGTGGAAATTGTTTTTTACTTGTGGACCTACAGCAGTCAGAGATGTGCCCAATCTCAATGCTCAGTGTGAGGCTTGCACAAATGATCCTGCCTTGTGTTTGTCTGTGTCAGAGCTGTATCTACCCCAACTAAAGTCCAGAGATGCTCCTTGTTTCAGGACACTGTGGACCTCATATATGCTGTCAGCAAAACATCTGAAGTTGGCAGTATAGTGCATAAAAGGCTTCCACTGGATTTCCTCTCGGGAAACACTGCAGAGGATGAATTCTGCTTAAAGATGGTCCTCTTCTCCATCTATCTATAAAGCACAGGACAACAGACTTAGTCTGCTCTGTCTTTCCTCTTCAAGTACCTTTAGAGTGACTGGTAGGGCAAACTCCCCCTTCAGCTGTGGCTGGATTGAAAACAAAAAACAAGACCCCATTATTTCCTGGTCCATCCCTGCCCCCTTAATTTTCAAGAACAGGAGCACAATGCTGTGCTGCCTGGTGTATGGCCCTCAGTTACTTGAATTCATCCCACCAAGGCACTGTGGTTTCCTTTTTAACATTTGCAACAATGTTCTAAGGAGCTCTTGGTAAGGGGAACATGTGTCTCCATAACACAGAGACATGACTTTGAACCAAGGCCTTTCTCTGTTCCTTAATGAAGCAGTCCTATCAGAGTGGCAGAAGAGGAATGTCTGTGTCAGACATAGAGTAGGAGGATCAGCGATGTGCAGTGATACAATTACAACAATACTACTTCATGAGCCAGCATTTCTTCTGTGTCAAAACATGGTTCAGGGCCGTGAACATCACGCTCAGTGAAGTCATGTACCTTGTCAGCAGGATTACCTAATGCTAGCATGCGAAAATGAGGGGGATTTTGTTAGACCTTCCCCTTGTCAAAAACACGTATATGTGGAGTTAACTGAGAGCATGCAACACAGAGCAAGGACTGTGCACAGCATTCTCCAGCACAGAGCAGGTTAACAACCATTAGCAGTATTTTTAAAAATGCAGACAACCTCTATACATTTAAAAGATTAAAATCTTTCTATATTTTCTTTGGAGTCAGTTCATTTTGCACTTTCAAACAGCTGCCTCCATCTATTTCGTAATAATAGTGAGGACTAGGAAGAAAACCTGTAAACAAAATAAAACCTGAAAATCCACGCAAGCCTTGTTCTCTGATTTCAGAAAGTTGATTTCTCCAGGATATACATTATTAGGCAAAAGTTGGTTTGTTTTTTTTTTTTTTCCCATAAGACAAAAGCAAAGCATTTCATTAATACCCACTGGAAAAATAAGATAATGGCTTTCTTGATTGTGATGAAGAACGTGGAGAGATTTAATCTGAACACTGAGTCAGGCTGAAGTGCCTAAACTCCTGTTGTTCACAATGTTATCGCATTAACACTTACATCATCACCCTGACGAATGATGCTGAGTAACGCAGCACTAAACGTTGATCCACGCACTACTGTGAATTCCCAGGTAAGAAGGGAGAAACAACCACAAAGGTCCCGTTTTTGCACATGTCAGGCAGCAGGAAAGATAGGTTCGATATCTGAAGTGGAGGGAGCAACGTATTTTCAGCCTATCAGGACACAGTCGCTCCTCTTAATATTTTGCATGTGTGCTGGGAATTAAAGAGTTGGAAGGCAGCACAGTACAGCCAGCATATGCCTTCAAAAGCATGGTACAGTGAGTGCTTGTAATACAGTAACAGGAGACAACGCTTCACCTCCTTGACGTGTTCAGAGCAACTTCTAAATTAAAAAGGTCAACGTGCTATTTACAAAGCAGCAGTGCCTCGAAAACTCTTGTAACCATGCTTCGTGAAGCACACTCAGTGATAATATCAAATGAAGCGTTCCTGGTGAAGCTGGTGCTTGAGCACCGGGCACAAGATGCCGTCACTGTATGCTCCCACCTGTCACCGCTCCTGCAAGCACCTGCGGGACCCTCAACTGCACACGCGGGCTCCCGGTTCTCAGCACCTGCCTGTCTGCCCCTGCAGAAATGCTGGCCAAAGGACACGGCAGCAAACTGCCACCTTGAGTAAAAATAGGTGCCTGAAGCCTTTACAACTGGTATAAAACGTACATGCGAACATGGACGATACTTTAGGACTACTTTCCACCCCTGCTTGGGAATGGATCTGCTGACAGTGTCTGCAACCACTGGCCCTCCTCAGAGGTGCCTGCTGTCGCCACCTCAGCGAGGCGATGACAGAAGCACACAATGCATTTTTTAGAACCACAACATGGCTTAAAACCTCCAGCTCCTCCACTTCGGGCCTGGCAGTCCTACCCACTGCTCCTCACACCCTTGATGCCACCCCGGGGCCCGGCACCAGGTAGGAACCATGGCAGAGGACAAGAGGCATAAGCGGATCGAACCGGACAGCCACGGACACCTTACCGCAGAACTGCCCTCGAGTGGGGACCGTCCTCGGCCTCGGGGCTAGCCCCACCTTCAAGCCTCGCCCGAGGGAGGGGGGCGCTCTGATGGGAGGGAACGGAGGAGGGGGGCTTATCCGCGCGTGGCGGCCCCTCCCTGCCGGCAGGGGGCGCTGTGACTCACCGCCAGGAGGGCCGAGGCGCGCTGCTCCCCCGCCGGCTGCTCCCCGTTGATGCCGCCGTTGCTGAGGAGGTGCTGGTGGTAGTCCGGGGGCGCGGCAGCGGCGGCGGGGGGGGCCGAGCCGCCGGCAGCAGCCGCCTTGGGGTGTTTGCCGGTCTTACGGGCTCCCTGCCCCTGCTGCACGAGGTGGAGCAGCTGCAAGGTGCTCTCCCGCTCGCGGTCGGAGCTCTCGGCGCGACCCCGCTCGTAGCGCCCCTCGCAGCTGAGGTGGTGCTGGCGGCAGACGGCGATGCGGGCCCGCAGCCGCTCCACGATAGCGCTGTGCACCCGGGGCGCCGCCGGGCCCCCCCCCAGCAGCCCGGCCCCCAGCCCCGCGGCCTGGGGGGGAGCCGTGTCGCCCATCGCTGTTTGCCGCTCCTTGCCCTCCGGATGGGTCGGTCCTCACTGCCGCATGGAGGAGGCGGGGGGGTGT
>VWZI01019786.1:224405-253523 GCA_013396835.1 Psilopogon haemacephalus
CCACCCACAAAAAAACCCCAAAACCACAAAAAACAACTAACCAAATCCAACAAAACAAAAACTAATCACTGGAACACTTTATCAATTTCGATTTTCAATCAAAATGTATGTATTTGTGCAATACTACCAGTAATCAGCAATCCAAATTTTTCTAAACTGTTTTTTATCTTGGTAGCAAACAGTTACAATGTGGCAAAGCAAGAAAATAATTAATCTTGATAACAAAATTTAAAAACAAACAAACAAAAAACCCTCACAAAACCCATAGGGTTTAACTTGTTTTCAGAATTTAGAAGGTAGCAGAAACTAAGACCAACCAGGAAGGCTCCAAGAAGATATTATGTTGTACAAAACTAGCTCAGAATGATTTTCCTCTGTAAGAATAAAGTTACACCACACCTAAGACTTGTTTTACTTTTCTGGATAAACCGAAAAATGTGCACAGATATTTTGTTCACAGAAAGAGCTGGGGCATCAAGAGGTATTTTTTTTCCCTAAAAGGGATGTATGAGATGAATCCCTGAGTACTTTTAGGCTGCTGGATGTCTTCCTACCTGTACTGTCAGAACAGGGATGAAGAAGAAAAAGAACTATTTCCTTCAGCCTTGGTAACCAGAAAAAGAGGTATATCAAATCTCAGAATATTTACATAGATAAGTCACAGTTAAGGTGTGGAAAGAATATTTTCAGTGTAAGTTTACTTGAGTTTTAATCTGCTTAGTTGGATTTTTCATGTTGATTTATAAATCCCCTATCCATATGTGGTACAAGAGAGAACTGCTGATATTAACTTACTCTAACAGCACCTAAATCATTGCTCAATTTCAATATCTTAAAAGAGTAGGTAATTTCTTACAATGAGTGCTGTGACTGATTCACAAATCTAAGATGCTGTCCCTAAGGAAAAAAAGCCAACAGATGTTCACCATTAAGTGATATACCTGGCAGCAGCTGCCAGTCAGTGTGTCTGTTCCCAGTTCAGTGGCATAATGAATGTGGGAATTTCTTACGGACAAATCCACGAGAAATTAGATTTTATCAGTTTTGCTTCTGAAAGAACAACTTTTTAGAAGAATCTAGTGTTAACATCTTCCTTTCCATTAAGTCGCTTAGCCATAGAAAAATAATAAAGGGTATGTGCATACAGCAGGATGCAGGAACAGCTCCTAACTAGATTCAAAACCTTACACCCTGTACCTCATCTTAGGGTGCATCTAATTAATTTTATATGCAGCACTAAGTGAAGGGAGAGAATCATAGAATAGTTTAGATTGGAAGTGACTTCTGAAAATCATCATAGGCAGGCACACCTTCATGTTGCTCCAAGCCCTGCCTAACTGACCTTAAGCACTTCCAAAGATGGAGAACTCACACTGTTTCTGGGCAACCTGTGCTAGCGTCTCACCACCCTCATCATAAAAATTTCTTTACTTATATCCATCTATAACTTCAGTTTAAAGCTATTACTTCTTGTCCTATCATGCCCTTGTATAAAAAAATGTCACAATCAGGCTCTCTTGAAGTACTGAAAGGCCACAATGAAGTCTCTCCAGACTCTTCCCCAGGCTGAACAACTCCAACTCTCT
This sequence comes from Psilopogon haemacephalus, assembly GCA_013396835.1. NCBI lineage: Eukaryota > Metazoa > Chordata > Aves > Piciformes > Megalaimidae > Psilopogon > Psilopogon haemacephalus. The sequence goes on from VWZI01019786.1 coordinate 225,992, forward strand.
CAGCCTTTCTTCACAGCAGAAGTGTTGAAGCCGCCTGATAATTTTTGTAGCTTTCCTCTGGACCAGCTCCAACAGGTTCACGTCTTTCCTATACTGAGGACTCCAGGGCACAGTAGTCTACATGCGATCTCACAAGAGCAGAATAGAATTACCACCTTCAACTTGCTGGCCATGCGTTTTTTGAAGTAGACCAGGATACAAGGGGCTCTTTGGGCTGCAAGTGCACATTGCCAGCTCACATCCAAAATTTGCAGAATGGAGAAGACAGTACTTAACCCTTCTAACTCCTCGAAATTTACTTCCCTGCCCCCAAAAACTCTGATTTGGGCTTCACATGATGTACGTAAGCCCTGCATGACTCTGAGCAAGAGTAAAGTAACTCCTAATTTGTGCTACATTACACTGGAAGAATTCTTGCTTATCTTGCCTAACCACGTTAATCCATTTTATAGTTACTGTAATTTGTGGCCATTATGTCTGCACAACTTAATTTGATGTTTAATATCTCAGTAAATTGCCCCAGCTGCTTATCAGAGACAGCACTGTGGACCAACATGTTCATTTAGGTGGCTAAACTGGGCTCTGTATGACACCTCTAATGTGACTCATCACCTAGTCCCTAAGAGAGGAATGACTATTGTGCTGCAAATGCAACCAGGACTGTAGAGTATTTCCTCTGCTGTTTTGCAACAGTCCATACTGGTTCCTCAGAGGTAATGTTGCATTTGATGCTGCTTATTCAACCATCATTCTAAATGGTCGGATTTATTTGCACATAATCAGCAACAAGGAGGGTAAGATGAAAGTTATACATTGTTGTATTAAATGGCAGAAGGTCTTCACCTCTCCTACTCTCCCTGTGAAGCAACTCTATATAAGTAAGTGGAAGTTTATTTCACATGTAAACAGATATTGATGTTATTTTTCTGAAGGGGCAGAAACTTAAAGGGACTCATGCAGTAAGAGTAGAAGGACTAATTTGGTAAAACTTTGGGTTATTATTGACACATATGAGAAAAAAAAATACAACAGATTCTCAAACAGCAGTTTAAAAGATCAGGAACTTAACAGCTTGAAAAGAAACAAAGATTAAGCAGGTCATTTGAATTTTACAAGATGTCTTTCAAAGAGCCATATGACTAATTAATCCATTTTCTCTTCTTGGAAATTGTCTGCATCATTCATGTAGTCTTCAAGATCACTGTATCTCTGCAAATAAAATACAGTCTGTATTATTTTATCAATGCTTAGTAATTGAATTACATGAAGACTTTTTTCTTCTTCAATACACTAACAGGAATGCTGGTAACGATTCAGAAGCAATGACATCTGAAAGCTTGCTAAATACATTTGTGGAAGTTGTCTTAAAATTGCTTATAAAGTGCTTCTGAATAACTCAAAGTACTTCAGTGTAAACAGAAGAACAAAATAATTTTGGTGTCTTGTGTAGATTTTACATAGAATCATGGAATCAGTCTGGGTTGGAAGGAACCACAAGGATCATCTAGTTCCAGGCCCCCTACATGAGCCTGGCCAGAGCCTCATCCCGCCTGGCTGCAAATACCTCCAGGGATGGATCCCAACCACTTCCCTGGCCAACTCATTCCAGGCTCTCACCACTCTCATGCTAAAGAACTTCCTCCTCACGTCCAGCCTGAATCTCCCCACCTCCAACTTTGCTCCATTCCCCCTAGTCCTGTCACTACCTGAGAGCCTAGAAAGTCCCTTCCCAGCTTCTTGTAGGCCCCCTTCAGATACTGGAAGGCCACAATAAGGTCACCTGGGAGCCTCCTCTTCTCCATACTGAACAGCCCCAACTCTTTCAGTCTGTCCTCATAGGAGAGGTGCTGCGCGCCCTCTGACCATCCTTGTGGCCCTCCTCTGGACACACTCCAGCATGTCCACATCCCTCTTGTAGCAGGGGCTCCAAAATCAGATGCAGTACTCCAGGTGGGGTCTCACCAGAGAGGAGCAGAGAGGGAGAATCACTTCTCTTGACCTGCTGGCCATGCTTCACCTGATGCATCCCAGGATCTGGTTGGCTTTCTGGGCTGCAAGTGCACACTGCTGGCTCAGGCTGAGCTTCTCATCCACCAGCATCCCCAAATCCCTCTCCTCAGGGCTGCTCTCCAGCTAGTCACTGCCCAACCTGAATTTGTGTTTGGGATTGCCTCATCCCAGATGCAGGACCTTGCACTTGGCCTTGTTGACATGAGGTTGGCTTGTGCCCACCTCTACAGCCTGTCCAGGTCCCTCTGGATGGCATCCCTGTTCTCCAGCATGTCTGCTGTACCACACAGCTTGGCATCATCAGCAAACTTGCTGAAGGTGCACTCAATGCCTTTGTCCATGTCACCCACAAAGATGCTGAAGACCAGTCCTAGGACTGATCCCTGAGGAACTCCACTTATCACTGGCCTCCACTTGGACATAGAACCATTAACAGCCACTCTCTGGGTGTGGCCATCAAGCCAGTACTTTATCCATCTGGTGGTCCACCCATCAAACCCATGTTTCACCAGCTTGGAGACCAGGATGTGGTGCAGGACAGTGTCAAAGGCTTTGCTCAGGTCCAGGAAAATGACATCAGTTACTCGTCCCTCATCTATTAATGGTGTGACCTGTTCATAGAAGGCCACCAGGTTTATCAGGCAGGATCTGCCCTTGGTGAAGCCATGCTGATTGGACCCAATCACCTCTTCACTATTCTCCTGTCTCAGTAGTGCCTCCAGGAGGATCTGCTCCATGATCTTACCAGGCACAGAGGTGAGACTGACTGGCCTTTAGTTCCCCGGCTCTTCCTTCCTACCCTTTCTGAAAGTGGGAGTTATGTTTCCCCTTTTCCAGTCAGTGGGGACTTCACCAGACTGCCAGGAATTTTGGAATATAATAGACAGAGGTTTAGCAACCTCATCTGCCAGTTCTCTCAGTACCCGTGGGTGTATCCCATCGGGTCCCAGGGACTTGAATACTTCCAGGTTCTTCAGGTGATCACAAACCTGATCTTCACTTCTGATGAGCAGCTCTTCCTTTCAGTCCTTTCCATTACCTTCCATAACTTCAGGATTGTGGCTGGAGGCCTTTGCAGTGAAGACTGAGACAAAGAAGTCATTGAGAACTTCAGTCTTTTCTATGTCACTTGTGACCATTTCACCTGTTTCCTTTCTGAGGGGGCCCACACCTTCCTTAGTCTTCTTTTTACCATTAATATACCTGTAGAAATTATTGGTCTTCCCTTTGAATTGAATCTAGCCAGGGAGGTTGAACTGCGCCTTTGTGGTTCCAGTCTTTCTACATTACAGCTACAGTTTGTTGTGCTGTTGCTTTCACATGAAACTACAGTCTGCCCTGCACAGCCCAGAGATGACACAACTGTAAAAAAGCTTCATGTCAAATGTCAACTCAAACTGTGTGAACACAGAAGCAAAGCACTGTTTGAGAGACAGAGCCAGCAGAGGTGGATCAATGGTTAAGCCAAGTTACATTATTGAAGACCAGTAATTAAGAGCCAATCAATTAAATCAGACATTTTATGGACAGACACTATGGAAATGGATATATCAAGTAACTGTTGTACCTTCTGAATCCACCCACTGTCTTCTAAGTGGCTGAAAAGTCGATCAACTGTGTCTTTGACTGGTTCATCCACAACACCATCCAACTCAGCAACGGAGCTGCAATCCATATACAACTTGTATTTGTAGTGCTTCAAATTATGGTAAACTCTTGTACGATCAGCACACACTTTGCCAACCTTCAGAATCTAGGCAAAAATGAACAAATCATTCTCTCCAATAGAACTGTGACAATATAAAGAATAACTAAGTCAGTCTATTTAGTTAGTGAGTCTAGAAAGAGTTTTTGAATAATGAAGTAAACAGAATTACACTACACGCATAAAATCAGTGCAGGACCACATAGTTTTCATAGCCACAGCAGAACAATTTCTGAGCAAGCAGGCAGCCAGGTGCAATGGCAGCTTATCAGTACTGCTTTTTTGCAAACACAAGCATGTTTTGCAATAGGTAGGACACTTCCTATCTGCTGGTGGAACTTTGTCACAAAACCACTAGCATTTTTAGACAGCCATCGTATCATAAAAACAGAGGAAAAGAAATTGTGGTTGGTTTTGCTTAATAAGTAGTACTTCCTAGAGACATGAAATATCAGTTCTAGTATTTTGTCAGCTGAGTAATATTAAATATTGCTTCAAGACATAAATACAAACAGACATATGCCTAGAAACTAATATTTAATAAGTACATAGAGATATTTGATTTCATAAAACTAAAATCTAAACTCAAGGCTTCATACAGTCCGATTGTTACTCTGCAACTGTCTGGGTGGCATAGCTAGGCCACAGTGCTGTAGAAATCAAAGCCTCTATATCTCCCACTTATTACAAGTTCTACAATTTCTACACAGAAAAGATAGAACTGTCATATTCAAAGAGGTTTCTTTAAAGCAGTATTTATAATCAACAATTGGTAAATATAAAATCAGAGCATGGATTAGAATAGATTAATTATCATCTATCAGCACTAATGTGATGTACAGAAAATATTTGTACTTATCATGAACTCAGATTGTAAGCAGTAAAGGTGTTTACCAGAAAGTACTAGATTCAAAGAATCTTTAACAATCCTAAATCTTTGCTAGGAGTACATGAGTTTGGAGCAGTAGGGAGGGAGAGTCACACGTCATCTTCATTGAGGCACATGTTGTGTCTCACAAGAATTAACTTTTGTTCCTTTTCTGTAAGAGAAGTAGCTGAACTACATACAACAAAAATCAGAAGAGGAACCCAGAAGTGCATCAGTAGATTGGCTTTGTCTACAGCCCATGGAGACAAAGCCATTCAGGTAGGAAATACTCATTTGGCTGATTTTCAGAGGTCAGGTTTTCTACACTAAACAGCAATACAACAAATACAGGTGTAAAGAACTTCAGCTTCTGATACATGCAGGAGGAATTGATGTAGTTTTACTAAAAAGAAGACCCGTCACAGAATCAGAGAATGGCAGGTGTTGAAAGGGACGTCTGGAGATCATCTAGTTCAACTCCCTGGTCACACCTTTGTGAGTAACAAGAAAGTTAACAGCTAAAAGTCGAATTTCTTTGCATCAGTAATAGAAGCTGCAATTGTATTGCTATTTCAGACTATAGACAGGTATCAAAAAGCCAGAAGTGTTCTGTGTTGCAGAAGAATCTCTTCTGAGCCACAACAGTGATATCCTTTATGGCTGTCACTAGTAATAACTGTAATGCTCTTTTAAATTACGAGAAGATTAAGTTTTAATAAATGCTTTTAACCTGCATTTTCAGGAAGCTTTTCCTCATGAATCACCAAACTGAGCAACAGCTTCTCAAACTGACCTACTAGTACAGCTTAGCACTATCTACTGATAAATATACTTCTCTGTTATTGTCATTATTAAGATTATATGAATGTAGTATTTTAATTTTTTTAAAAAGGAATATACTTAATTTATTAACCAGCAACTTGTGCCAGTTTGAGTTAGAACAAATCCTGTTCAATGAGTTTACTTTTCAGCCAGTCTCTCCTTAGTTGCTGCACTTTCTGCAGTTAACAGCATGTTTCCACAGACAGTGTCTGCTTCCAGTAGTGATAACACTCAATGTTTTTAGCTAGTATCAAGGGTTGGTATGCAGACCAAGGTCACTGCTAAATCTTGTGTACTATGTGGGTGTGCAGAATAAAAGGCCACACTACAGAGAGGATCAGACATTTCAGGTGACCCTTAAACTGATCAACAAGGAATTCCATTCCATATAAACCATATTCAATACAAAGCTGAAGGTTAGGCTTATTTTTCTTCACTTCCTCATCTTCAATGGCCAGAATCTCAGGAGGGCTCTATTCATTCTGCCTTTGATCCCTATCCATGAGTTTCTGAATCCAGTTCCAGAATAAAGCTCCTGAATCTGGTTCCCATCTGCTGCTGAGTGCAGCCTGGGACTTCTGTCACAGCACCAGTAGTGATGGTGGCTGTTATCAGGGAGGTGGGTTCAATATTGACTTTTTTCTATATTTCATTTTACCACTGTTTTTTCCATTAAAGCTGGTTTAGTTTTCCAATCTGTAAGTGTCCCTTATTCCCTTTATCTTTCCATTGTGAAGGGAGAGGGGCTAGTAGAGACTATCTATCATTTGTTTAGTGGCCAGTCCAGTCCTTGACACAGCTCAGCTGACAAAAGCTCAAGGTAAGAGACAAACAAATTCAAAAGAACTTTTTATCTGACCTACAGCAGGCTAGTTTTTAACTAAAATTTTAACCATCTTGAGATTAAAAAAAAAAATACCATTACAATATTGCAATGCTCCACTGAACACATACATGTACCTACATACAACTCCATTTTCTTTTCTTCCCAAAACTAGAAATCTAAGGTTTGTGTTTAGTGCTACAGGTGCTTCTGAAAGGCAAGACCTACCAAAAAATGCATAACCTTTATTCATTTGATTCCCACAAGTATCATTTTAAATACTGAAACAATCAAGAACTGAATTGTGGTGTTTCACAGAGCATTTAGTAACTTTTCAAGTACCCCAAGCAATAAGGTTTTGCATCTGGAACATTATGTGACGTAAAATAGTAGATACCATCTTACATCAAACTTCTGTCTCAGTTCTTTCCCTGACAATAGCTAGCATGAGATAATTAGGAAGTTAGTGTAAGAGGCAGGATGAACACTAGAATGATCATAACACTACCATACAGCTTCCAGCAGTCAGCAACTAAGATAGTCTGTATCATCCCAACTGTTATGTTCCACAGTGTGGAAGAAGGTTCCCCAAGAACTTGTTTGATTCCTTTTGAGACCGGCTAACGCTTCTCACTTCCAAAGCATCTTGTGGCAGTGTGCAAGGTGTAAAGCATTTCAACATTGGAGAACTGGCACAGCAGACAGCAAAGTACCATATAGTATCATTGTGTATTGTGCTTTTAAAGCAAGAAATATCTAAAAATACAATGCTATTTCAGAAAGCAGCTTTGGAAAGAATCTCAGTACTGTACTCATTCTAATTTTTTCCTCTCAGGTCTCAGTGACTCTGTTCTAATGCTTAACTTATCTACTCAAGCTGGCCATATCAGCCAAAGTTGTGTTAAATCACTTTGTATGGAATGCAGGAACATAGCCTGACAATAGCACAACATGTAATGACTGACTCCTATCTCCTCTAAGCATGACAGTAAATGGAAGCAGAACACCGAACCTGAGTAGAAAATAGTTTATAGTCCAGTCAACAGAGGAGCACAGAAGTGTGGGGGACACCTATTGTCTCTGAACCGTTTGATTCCCCTTGACCACAGAGGAATAAGAATTGGCAGCTACACACAGACAATCACTGCAAGCCTAAGTAAAACCGAACAGCTGTTTCTCTTCTCTTTCTACTGGCAAAGCAGAATACTTAAGAGATGAGAGAAAAGGAAAGTTTTATGCAGAAGAGGAGGGTTAGAGGTCTGGTTTTGTTCTCTCCACATTCACTTCTCTCAGGTAATTTCAAATAAAGCTTCAAAACTGGTCTCTGTGCTTCCATTCAATGTGATCTGCCAGTGATGAACTGCCTTCTCTTTCAGTCAATCAAGTTCTTGAAATGCCAGTTTTATATAGCATTGTGTGCCTTTTTCTTTTTCTTCCCTTTTTTTCTCTCAATTGCAGGAAAAGTTGATCAATGCATCGCCAGAAGAGCTTCAAAGTCTACTTGAAAACAGTACTTTTAGTGCTATTAATTACAGGTCACCAGAAGAACACGAATGTTGCACTGCAAAGGCACTATCAAAAATTACTACTAAGTATTGAACAGCTGTCTCTCCTGAGTCTGTTCTACAGCCCCTGAGTTATATTGAATATGCTCATGGCAGACACCTCAACAGATGCTGGGGTACACAGGGTAAAAATTTTCATTTTCTTCTGTGAAGCTAAAGAGGACAAAAACAAACTGGCAAGTTAGTTCGATATTCAGTAAGGTATTTCAAGCTTTTTCCAAAGTGGAAAGTAGCCAATGCTTTTTGTAGGACAATGTGTGGACAGCAGTGATGTAACTGCTACTGTTATCTCCACAGTTAGGTTGGAAGCTGAAAGAAAATTAAATTCTTGTACTAGTTCCCTTACTATTTCTTGTCAGGTAAGGCACACAATTCCCATGTAAAAATGAAGATTTTTAAATTACTGATCTACATTTAGAGACCCATGTGGTTCCTGATGGACTGCAGTTAGCAGTGCTAGTATGACTGCCAAGGACTTCCTTTTTTGCTGCAATAAACTAGGGGAAAAGCCTTGCTGGAAATACCTAGCCCTCTTGACTATCTCATGCACAGGCAGACTTACCAAAAGAGTATTAACAACTTTTACTTAAAGGCCCTGTAGTCTACTCAAGAAAACTTAAAGGCACAGATTTTGCTAGATTCTAAAGGACATGCAGAGCCCGATATGATGACACCATGATAATTACATTGACACTCTGCAAACCTCTAAGTTAGAATATTATATTTGCAAAGATCTGAGTGACACAGGCTTGAGCTTCACTAAAGTGTACTCAGGTGTACTTCTAGTGTGAGGAGGGCTTCACCTTGCTTTTATGTATGAAATCCTATTATTCTGCCTTTCAAAATCTACAGTAGATACAACTTGTTTTGACACTTTTTTTTTGTTTTCAGTTTGTGAGCTGTACTCAGAAATTTTTGTATATTCACAAAAAAGAATGTACTCTCTACACCTCCTGAAAGGGACTAAAAGCAGAACCTAGATAGCAGCTTGGTACACAGTTGCAGCAATATTTTACTCTTGACAAATAGTGTGCTTTGAGTTTATCATAACAGATCATTAATTACCTTATTTAAGAAGGCATTATGCACACCTAATTATAACAACCAGTAAATTTGAAGGTAAGATCCCTGAGTATTAGGAACAATCAGGTTACTAAGAGTTAATGGCTTCAAATGTCTCAGCTGTGAAATAAAATTTACTGCCTGAGTCATCTAAAATGAATGTAACAATATGAAATGTATGAATATGTAACGATATTTCATTCCAGAAATGTAATTGAATCCAAAATGTCCTAGTAAAGACAACTGTGAAAAAAGATGCGAGACTACCTAAATGGAACTTTTTTCTAGTTTGGACAATTAGTTCAGATAATGCAGTAAAAAAATTAAAAGGCTCTAATAAAACGTACTGAAGTAGTACGGAACAAATCTCAAAAGTAATCTCAAGTGTCAATGCAACTGAGATGTTAAGATACTCTGTCCTGAATAAATAGCTACATGGGAAACAGTAAATGTGAAAAAATCTGAAGGAGAAAGTAAATTCTGAGTAGGCTGTACTTTGCCTATCAGTGACAGTGGCACTATTCCACTCAAGTGTTCTGACCTAGAGCATACAAGAACTGCTGAAGTGCACATAGACACTCCAAACGATAGAGGTATAGTAGGCACAAAATTAGTGACCCTCCTGACCCAGTGTCGAATCTTCAACAGAACAGAAGATACAATCATTCAGTGGAGGTGATTTTCCCTTACAAAGAAAGTTACTTTTATAATTTTCTAAAAGCTAATCAATTCAAGAGTCCTGCTGGGAAAGTCTTAAGGGCATTATAGGCACACACAAAAGTAAAGGGATTTCAAGTGATTCAGTTTCAGTGAAAAGACATTCTGATATTTAAAATGTATTAAAATCTGAGGCAAATGCCATTCTTTTTTTAAATCTCAGACTTCTGGCATAAGGAGATCATATCTACTCAGGATTAAAAAAAAAGTTGTAGTATTTCTCAGGTACTTGATGTAAAATCAAGAACACCAGGCACGTTCAGAGCATCACTCACTCATGCAATTTCTTTACTATTTTTCCTTCCTGTAAGATATGCATCCACTTTCGAATTTTCAATCTTCCACTAAATGCTCTCTGACAAAACAAAAAGGTACTTTAGAAATAACTGGTTGAGTGCTCACATTAGAACTTTGGTTAGTATGCCAATCTTCAAGCATGCTGTCAGCCTCTTTTAACACAGTTTCAGACTGCCTCCCCATGCACCACAAAAGACAAGCATTCTGAGCAGGATGTGTTGAATGCTAGGTTACCTAGAGTTTCCTTTTGACCCAGATCAGACTCAGACTGTAGAGATTTAAATCAGAACAAAAACTGAGGTAAATGTCAATCCTGACTTAAGGGCAAGAGTTATCAATAAACCCTACTGTATGTCTTAGAGGCCTTTTAACTTTTTTTGATGTGAAGTGCATCTTATGCTTGAGTATACTTACCGGCACGTACTGCACTGCAAGTACACGTGCTGCATCAGGTACTAATACTAATGGCAAAAATAGGGATGAAACCATAGACCTAACATTGTGACACAGGAAAAATCAAAAGTGATGTAAAAACATCATATTTACTTTCTTGATAGAAGTTAGGTTTCTTTGAAGACACTTTTCATTACCTCTTTTCCAACACATGAGGAAGAACAGGGGTGGGAAACAAAGGAAAATGCCTCTGTTCATCTCTAAGTTTCACAGGAACTTCCTTTGTTAAATCCAAGACTACACTCCTCCAAACTGCGTATTAAAACAAAATTAACAGAACAAATGGAAGTGCAGCAGCTTAACTCTTCACTCTAACATTATAGACACTAGATGCGTTAATAGGCTTTCTATAACCTTCTGTAACACTAGGCAAAGCTTAAGAATAATTATATAGGCTGATTCTTTGAAGTTACCTGCTTGTCATCTGACATGAAGTCATCCACTTCCAGTGTTCTGCTATTATAAAGCTTTCCAGAGAGCAGCACGTTAAACTTACAGTACCGATTCATTTCACAGGCCTGACAAGACATCAGTTTTGAATTTTTCATGACTATGCGAACATCTGGGTAACAATCCACGCGCTCCTGAAAAACAGATTTCAAGTATCATCAAAAAATGTCCATAAACTGAAAGATGTCTCAAATAAGCTGCTGAGTACTCTGTACTTACACAAAATCAGTGTAAAAGAAATCAACAGAGATTAAAAACTAAGACTTTCACCACAGTTGCAAACATAAAACTTCTCAATCACTTTCCAACACTTTCTATCAGTTTTAGTTCATCAATTCTTTCTTTTGACTTTGAATCTAAAGAACAGCTCCTCCACCATGGTACTTAGTTTTCTCTCATCTCTTATCTTTTTTGGAGAGGGCAGACCAACTGTATTAGTTGGTCTGCTTCAAATAAATACACTGTATCTCTCCACTGCCTCTAGTACATTATCACAGTAATTATTAGAATAACATTAGTGTGATAGGTGTGGTGGTCTAGTAATTTGCATACAACTAGCTAACTGCATATTGACTTCTTTTAAGTAGGGTAAGGTTTACGGTTTATCTTTTTGTGAGGGGAAGAAATTTGTTGTAATATTTAGCAAGCGACAAAAAGTTTCCCAGCCATCTGCTATAGTAGCCAGGATAAGCCTTTAGGTAACTGAGGACAGATTCTGTTCTGTTACCTCAATGTTTATCTGGTTATAAACACATAAAATTCTTCTGGTATGTGTATGAAGAGTATATACAATTATAGCAATTACTGTAGCTTTCCTAAGACAATATTAAAAAAAAAGATTTGGAGTTCACTATTTGAAGAATCATAGAACGGTTTAAGTTGGAAGAAAGATCATCTCGTTCCAACCCCCCACCATAGACAGGGATACCTCCCACTAGAACAGGTCACTCAAGGCCTCATCCAACCTGCCTTCTATCACTTCCAGGGAGGGAGCAGCCACAACCTCCCTGGGCAACCCATTCCAGTGTCACTACCTACCTTGTATCGATCTTTCCAGCGACTTCTAGAGATTAAGTTCTCAAGACGAGGCTGAATGAAGCGGTCATCCAAATAATGAAGAGAGAGCAACATATCTTGTGCATACTTCTTTCGTCTTGTTCCATCTGTTCAGTGAGAGTCATCATTAATTTGCTGACCACCCCATATTGCACACATTTCTTCAAATAAAATTTTCAATGACATTCTGCGTCTATGTACTAAGAGCTGTGAATGACTTTAATAAATTATTACTGAATACATTTGCTACTGTTACCCATAAGTGATCCATGCATCTTTTATAAACTGGTATAATTAAATTATTTTAAAAGTCTGGATCACAAGAGGTGCATGAATACTTTGCAATCAAGCTTAAAGTAAAAAGCTGTCGGCCCAAATGGACAGCCATTCATAACAACAGAAAGGGGTGAAGGGGAAATTGTCATGATGTTGTCCAGTTTATGCAAGCTATTCATAATGTAAAAGAAAGGAGGCTGCACATCATGAAAACAGGCTGCTCTGAGCTGCTTTGCAGCAGAAATTTTGACAACTGTCATTATCACTTATGAAGAATATACAGAAACAGACCTTTAGACTTTATTGGCACAGCCAGACACAGTGTGTTTCCAAATACTCACACAAAATAAGTAAGTATGAGGATGTGTAAAACTACCACTACTCCACAACTGTTTCTTTGTCCTGGTTTCAGCTGGGACAGAATTATTTTTCTTCCCAGTAGCTAGTATGGTGCTGTGTTTCAGATTTGGTATAAGAATACTTTGAATAACACACTGATGTTTCAATTGTTGCTGAGTAGCGCTTCAACTAATTCAAGGATTTTTTTGGTTTTCCCATGCTATACCAGGTACATAAAAAGCAGTAAAAGGGCATGGGCAGGACAGCTGATCCAAACTACCCAAAGGGATATACCATACCCTGGGGGTATGCTGGGAGGAGTTGGCTGGGAGGCTCTGATTACTGCTCAGGGACAGACTGAGTATTAGTGAGTGGGTGTGAGCAATTGCATTGTGCATCACTTTTTTTGGATTTTATTTCTCTTTTTGTTACCTCCCTTTTCTATTATTATATTTTATTTAAACTATTAAACTGTTCTTATTTCAATCCGTGAGGTTTTTTTCTCCCCCGATTCTGTTCCCCATCCCACCACAGCAGGGAGGAGCAAGTGAGCAACTATGTGCTGCTTAGTTACCAGCAGGGCACTCAAATATGTGCTCGACTCCAGGAATTAAACAGGACTTTAATAGATGAAGGCAATCCACATTGTATTGAACTGCACATATACAGACATGCACATCAACTGAACTATCTTTCCTAGTCTTTTAGCAATGCTGCTATCAAACAAATGTAACTGAGGAAGGTCATTGGTTACCTAGTTTTCTATATAAAACCACTTAATTGTCATTATCATTATAGCCACTATAATTAGTTGGTTTTCCATATACACATCACATAAGCATTTTTACTAAGTCAGCTACACTAAAATCTTGAAGTGGCTGTGCTAGACCATAGGAAAAAAACATAACAAGAAAAAGCGAGTCTGAACTCTAATACATAAGTAGCTGCTCAAGTCACACTAATTAAGAGATTCAATTCCATTAACTCAGAAGAATCCACTGTTATAAAAACACATATATTTGTAATATTAGTCTATGCCCATACCATCCAATGTTCTTTAGAAAGACAGAATACAACCTCCAAGCCACATGCGTAGCTGATCTACTTCCAGCACTAGCACAAGTTGTTAAGGTAGCAGAGCAGATACATTTTGAAATAGAAGGACATTATTACAACATAAACCTGGCAAAGTTTACTTATTACTTTTCATAAGCTTGTTTACACTTGATAAAACAAAACTAAATTAACACTGAAAGAACTATCAGCCACAGATGAAGGAAATTCGGTGCTCTAAGAATAATTTATTCTGAAGTTTGTGGTCTACTTCAGTTTCTCCATTTCCTCTTAGTTCCAGATGAGACTAAAACTTCCTCCCTTTTGATACTTTGGTGACTCCTTCCACAACCTGACATTGACAGTCCTCTCATTAATCCTATTTTTAGTTTTTCTGAAAGTACAAATGAAGTTGCTGTTCAGCCCCATTAGACCAAATGCCAAAGTGTACTTACCCAGCAATAATAAGAGAAGAAATACTGACTGCCATTGAAATTTATCAGAAAGCACAGAATGTAAAAAAACAAAAGAAACACCACAAAACATAATCAGATGTGGAGTAATTCCATATCTACCAAATTCCTTACTAGCTACATAGCAAGTAGTACTTTGACAAATCAGGTGATCTTGAAATTAATTTCACTGATCAGTAACAAATCTTAGAATGTCTTCTAGGTTTAAAAAAAAACTAAGACAATACATTCCAGGCATCTTTTTCAGACAGACTGCCTTTTTTCCTTGCCCCCTGCCACTTACAAAGCTGCAGAGCTGCAAAACTAAGAACAGATCTCAGGACTCAATAGTTCCATAGTCTAATCAGGAGATACATCTTTCCTTAAAACAAATGTTTTTTCATAACTTTGAATATGCTATTATAATATTTAATGTAATTTACTTACCATACAGTGAGTTCAGAAAAGTGTCATCAATTGCATTTATGAGGAAAGCCCTCACTATTCTTTGGAAGTGTACATAATGACTGCAGCGAGATACTGGGAAAAAAAGCAATAGAACCATCAGCTACTAAATAAGTAAACAATTTTTAAGCAATGTTAAAAGCACTGTAAAAAGAATTGATTTTTTTTACATTGTAAATTTAGAATTTTAAAATCACTTAAGCATGCACTTAAAAATAATTCCAATGTAAAATATCCATACCCACCAGACCTTGCCTTTAAACAGTATTTCTCATCCTCATGATGTTGATGAATTCTAGCATCCTAAAGTCACTTTTCCTTTCAGCAATAAGAACCCACAGAAAAAGGTACAAACACTAAATGAGTAATTTGTTCTATTAATAATAGCAGGAAATATTGCAAACCAGAGAAGCCCAAGCTTATGGGATTTTTGTAGTTTGTCTGGGTTGTTTTGCTCTGTCTTGGTTTTCACTTTCCTTTTTTTCCCCTTTTTTCTACTTTCAAATACACAGAATACTGGTCAGATTTTTACTGGGGAAAATACCACAAACACTCATGACCTTCTACACTACCACCAATTGTCTAATTTGAACAAAAAAAAAAAAAAACATAAGAAGATAACCAGAATAAAGTTACGTTTCAAATCTTTCTGTTCCTTCCAGATAACAGTTTTCACAAACAATCAGCTTGAAAAGTTTTCTCGCTTAGTGCGGTTCAGCTCAAATTGCATAATGGATTCAGTCATCCCTATAGACTTGTGCTCCCAGGTATCACCACTATGGAATAAAAAATATATTAAAAAATAGAAGACCATCCCAAGATCTCAAAACCTGAATCTCATGGCAAAAAAATTACGTCTCTGTCCAGAACGAAATTTGGCCAGAATTAACATGGCTACTCTTAGCATGCATCAGAAGATAAGAATGATGCTTTTAGGTTTCCACAGGAACAACTGTATCACAGGTAGCCTACTTCATTCTAAATCAGACCACTTTATTAAAAAAAAGAAAAAAAATATTTGCAACAGGGTTTCCTTTCCTCCTCCTCTAATTTTATCCTCTTTTCAGTAAGGTACAGGAAGATTGTAAAAGTTTTCTGTCAAATCAGAGTACTTTCAGAGTAAGTTGAAGCCCTTTAAGAATCTGCTTTTAAAATACCATATCCAACTACATATTAGTTTACTTACAGTCCGTTAATATTTATTATAGCACTACCAGAAAGTTATTCATATAGAACCATCACTAATTTTCATCTTACAGTGTGGCAAGTAGTGTGCCAGCAACTCGCTATTTGATATACTTTGTAGCTCCTTCTGTTGTGTCTGGGTTTCACTCTGTGCATGCTCTATGTTGTCATCATCATCTTCCTCTACTACAAAATCTTTCATGCTGTCACTGTCAGTTTCACTACTTTCTGTTGTTGAGTGGAGCAAGTGACAAAGTGGTTCCTCTTCTGCTTCATCATTAGAATCCTAATTAAAATGTAAGAAGTATTTCAATCACAAGAACTTTCACTATTTGCACTTACAAAATGCTGCATATAAAATGGGTAAGATTTTTGACTTTCTAATACACTTATTTGTTAAATTAACATGAAATAATAAACTTCAAAACAATACATCATTCTGACTAGAAGACAGCTTTAAATCAGCCATCTCCATGTACCTCTCTTCAGTCTAGTTGTATGAATTAAGCTAACCTGAGATTTCTATGATACTTCAGCAGTTACTTTGTTTCCTGATAAAAACTGAGTCCTCTGGTGGACTTCTGGAAAAAAAGGAATCAAGGAAGTTTTTTTTTCCTTTCTGACTAGACAGATGCATGCTGCTCAGTCATCAGAATTCCTAAAAGAACAAATGAAAGAAAATGCTTAAACCCTCAGTAACTAAAATTAAACTGAAAAGATTCAGCAGTCAATATTGATATCTAGTTAATGTATCAACTGTTAGATGTCATTAATAAAGCTCAAACCAAGATAAATAAGGTCACAACTAGCCTTTAACTTCCCCTATATCATTTTCTCCACCTGCATTTCAAAGCTAAAATCCAGACCTCACAATTTTCACTGCTGCAGGATCTCCGAGTTGCTCTTTGTCTTGCAAGGTCTTTCAATTTTGCAAACATATTCTGTTTCCTACTAGAAGTATTTTCTGTTTTATCAGTTTGGTGTTCCTCAGAACTGTCATCTTCATCCATTACACAGTGACGCTTAGCATAAACTTTTCTAACAAGTATATCACTGTCTTCACTTTCATCACTGTCATACAAGACAGCAGAGTACAACTTTTTACGCTTCCCAGGCATGATACATTCATCCTCACCGTCTTCTGTGACTTCCCCACCATGGCTTTTCTCTTCCTGATCTGAAAGGTTGTTCTTCACAACAGTTTCATCTTTTTTGACTACTTCATCTTCTGATGTGATAGATTCTTCTTCCTCAGAAGTATTTGAGGATTCATCATTGCTGTCAAGTAGTATGAGCTCCCTTTTGGTACGCCTCCAATCAACTCGAGATTTGGATGATGGCAATTCTGCTCCCACACTCTTATTCCTCGTCTCGTATCTTCTGACAGCTGCTTTTATCTCCATTGTAAAGCTGCGACAACACATCAAAATACAAATTGTTCAAATAAAGCACTTATCACATTATCCCACTGAACAAAAACAAAAATAAAAGAGCATGCATATGTTGTTACATATGTATGGCTTAACGATATTATTAAGAGACACATGCAGAAATCAGCATCAAACAAAAACATGCGTGAGCTTCTGAAGAGAATATATCTTACTCAAAAATTGTAGGAGCTGGTCACATCCAGCATGAATCAACTGGAAAAAATCAGGTCTTAAATTCAGCTACTGGAAACTTACGACTGAGGCAATGAGCTTCGCTTTTTCTAAAGAAGCACACTGAGATGCAGCCCGGCGCCCTCAGCCGCTCTCCCAGGTGAGGAGGAACCACCCTACACAGGCCGCCGGGCCTACCCCCAACTGGCCGCCGGGCCTACCCTGACCTGGCGCCCTAGCAGCAGGACCCGGCCAGACACATGCACCCTAAAAGAGGCCGCACTCAACTGATAACAGAGCCCAAGGCCGAGCCCGCCGTCCCACCAACCACCACAGCCACGAAACAAAACCCCCAACTCCCCCCACCCCTCAGCAGCCCACCTGCAGCCGTTACTTTTACCATTAACTTTCTCGCGTCTCCTCGCACAGCCTGTAAGAAAAGACCCGCCCCCGGCACTCCGTGCATCGCCATTGGTCGCTATCCCTGTCACTCAGCTGCTGCGTTGTTTGCGGAAGTGCTGGCAGGCAGCAGGGAGAAGTGGAGAGGGCTGTCACGGGGCGCGCCTAAGCTCGCGCGTTGGCGCGCAGGGCGGAAGTGGCGGGTTCGAATCCTCCTCGCCGCGCGTGGCGGGGGGTGCCGCACGCTTCTCTCGCCTCGCTTCCAAGTCCCGTCCGCTACGTTCCGGACAGTGGTACTGAGTGGTGCCTCAGTTGTGGGCATCTTCTCAAAAGGGTTGCTGGTGGTTAGGGCTGGTGACCAGTTGCTTAGGACCGGCTTGACCTGAGGCTCGCTCCATCAAAGCAGCTTCTTGAGAGCTGCCAGCATGCTTGTTCTCTGCAGCCTTGGGAACAAACCCGCTAATTTAACCACCTTCAACTGGCAAACGGTACGGGGCACGAAAGCACACTGCGGTAGCTTTCGTGCCCCCAAAACATTCCCGTTTTGGCAACTCCCAAAACGGGAATGTTTTGGGAGTTGCCAGGCTAGGGCTTAGTCAGTGCAGAGATCCCAGTGGTGTCCACGTTTGGGAAAGCCACTACCTCATCTCATCCTTTACCAGCCTCTTAAATCAGCACTTGCCTTGGTAAATCATACTTGGGGTGTGGTGCTAGCAGCTTCACATTAGGCTTCTCTGCCAGAAGCAGGAGTGCATCGAGGGCTCTAGTTCTGTGCAATTCATGCTATATCCATGTGGAAAATCAGAGGCTGAGTGATAAAGACAGGTCTTACTAGTGACAGTGCTCAGAGATCTGTCAACTCAACACAAGGTTCTAGTAATAAACTTTGCAGCATGCACTGAATTGCTGAGCACTTGTGCCCCTCTCAGCTGAAGCTGGCCTTTATGGGGAGCCCCAGAGATGAAGGTTAGGGTATTGATAGGTAAACTGAATGTTGTCTTAGACACAGGGGAATGTGGGAATATTGCAGCAAAGGAGTTTGGGAGAGGGAGAAGACAATAAATTCATCACGAAGTTGCACTGATTTTGCTGTAAGCTATTAATCTGTAGTAATGAGATTCTGTTAGTTTTTTGCTTAAAACATCTGTTGAATAAGATGCTGGATTCTGTTCAGTGCTAAAGCTCTTGCACATGTATTTTAATAACAAAGGTCTTGTCTTTAATTTGCTCTCCTTTGCCTGGTCTGTGGTAGAAAGCTGCTGCTACCTTGGAACTCATTCCACTGACAGTTTTTGTCCTGTTTTAACATGAGCTTGTAAATGTCTTCATGCATTTCTTTTAAAATAGTGGCAAAGAAACCGCAAGGAGAGGAAATACCTGGAAATGAAAGGCAGCTTTTTTCCCATGTACATAACACTGCTATGGATTTCATATGGTGAAGAGGTATGAACAGGTGTTTATGTAGATGATGGGTTGAATTCCCAGCAAAATGTTTCTATTGCAAAGATTAGAATGGTTATAATTCAAGGATTATATTGCATTAAGGGATTTATAGTCCTGGGCTGACATTTCTTTTAATTGCTTTGAATTTAAAGTCAGCATGTGAGTGTTCAAATAAATAAACGGATCGAATGTTGTTTAGTAAAGGGCGTGGTGGACTTACGGTATCGGGGTGCTGCTCTGTCTCCGCTCTTGGTCGTGTTTCTGGCTTGTGATGTCGCCACCTAGTGATAAAAGGCGTGAGGAAAACCTTGGAGCTAGGCTTCTGCAGTGCAGGAGGCGGAAATAATTACAATGAACGTAGTACATGCAACTGAAGAAAATTTTTTTTTTTTTTTTTTTTAACCTTTTATATCTAAATGGCATGAAGAGTTTCACTGATCAATAGTGGCTTCTGAAGGACAACTAAGAAGTTTTTTTCTAATGTGAGTGCTGAAAGATGTCTTGATTTTTCTGATTTTTCAGGGAAGTCCCAGAACCAGTGTGAAGTCATGTTGTGACCTGAAATTTCAGAAACGGACTTCCAGGCAAGAGACGCAAATTTTCCAAACAGGCTAATTTTTCTCAAAGCTCTA
This sequence comes from Psilopogon haemacephalus, assembly GCA_013396835.1. Classification (NCBI taxonomy): domain Eukaryota; kingdom Metazoa; phylum Chordata; class Aves; order Piciformes; family Megalaimidae; genus Psilopogon; species Psilopogon haemacephalus. The sequence continues at coordinate 245,665 of VWZI01019786.1, forward strand.
ATTATTAAAAACATTCCCTACACAAACTCATCTGTCACGGTAACAAGTAAATTCAGTTCATTTTCAGATGTACCATAGTCTTACTGGGTTTGTGAAATCACTGTGCCTTGTGATGGCTACAGCATCTGAGTTTTCTATTTTACTGGGTGTGGTGGTTTAGCAGTTACCTGCCCCCCCACCTTTTGAAATAAACCCTAGCTAGGACTCAGAACACTGGAAGTTGATAAATGAAGCTTTATATTTATAACAATACACAATATACAAGCAGATATTTACAATGTATAACAGATATACAGTGAAAAGGTAATACTCACACCACAGAAACACCACAGCCCTCTCAGAGATCAAAATCCTCAAGAGGGGTAACCAACCACCCCCTACCACCTTTCCCCCCTTCCCCAATCTTATCTCACCACCTGTTGATGCTGCAGATAAGCTGAGGTAGATCAGCCAAGGGAATTAGTAGTAGGAAAGAAGTTAGTAGAATTATTAAGAATCAGCTACAAAAGGAACCATGCAAGAGAAGCAGCTGCAGCCAGAGAGGCCTGAAATCATCTGACTGTCTGTGTTTGGGTTACACTCTTAAAACATTTTTTTTTCTTTCTCAGTAAAGCTGTGAGTGAAGTGACACAATGTATTTTCATTTCTCAGCCAATAATCTAATTTCTCACTCAAATTCTCCAATTAGTTCAAACCAGCACACTGGGGTGTCTCAGTCCCCTATGATTTTAAATAACAGAGGAATTAATATATTGGAAACTTCAATTTATTTTAAGTGGCAGCCCCCACTAGCCACTCCCATTGCTATCTACTTTCGCTGCTGAGTAACTTGCTGTACTGCTTTCCAGCTGGAAAGACAGTTGGCTGGCTATTGCTGTGTATTCATTGCAGTTTCTCTGAAGCTTGAGCTCTTCCAGAATTCAGTGATGTGCATTACTGTATGGACACCTATTCAACAGACCCTTCCTGCCTGGGGTATTCTCTTTCCCTAAGGTAAACAATGGGAAGCTTGAAGCCCAGATTTCCCAAGGGCTGTTTCCTGCAGCATTTGCAAACCCTCTATGACTCTTAGGCATACTGAACACTAGGGTGGCTCAAACCCAAAAAGTAATGCTGGCATTTGCTCCCTCCAAAACAAGCCAAACCAAACAAAAAACCCCAAACAACTATTTTTTCAAAGAAGAGCACACGCAGATTTGCAAGAAGGTTAGACCTGCCTGGAACTGGAACAGCCACAAATGTGAGTGACTTGCTCTCTCACATCTGTTCCAGTGGTAGCTCAGCAGCTTGTTAGAGCCCGAATGGCAAGCCACCTCTGAGTCTGACAAGAGGCAAACACCTCTTGTCAAGGCAACCCACAACAAGGAGCTGTAATGCTTTTGAAATAAACTTTCAGCCAGCACAAAGTTTCAGCATTGCAGTTACTCAGAAGGAACAGTTCTTTTTACTGTTCACCAGCTTATATCACACTAGAGACTCCCTGTGCCTTCACCAAAGACACTGCTCTATCCATTTATGTCATGCATTAAATAGCGATGTAACTTAACCAGACAATAGCTGTTTTATCACCAGAAAATGCTGCTAGGACACATGGTGAGATCCCCAAGTAAGACTATGCCTAGAGTGCAGAAACTGAATAGAGAGTCATATTACCTCCTTCCATTCTTTTGTTCCTTCTCTTATTCTTTCTCTCTGTTGAACTCAGCCTCCTACAGGGTGCACAAAGAAAATATTACAGAGACTTGTTATCTTGAATTTCTCTGCCTCCTACTTCTTGTCAGTGGAAGACCATTTCCCTAATTTTAGGGAGAATCCCTGTGAATGCTGAGCCTGCCCAGAAGCCTTGGTAGCTGCTGGCTGACTGATGTGATTCTTGTACCTTTTTGCTATCACTGTGTAGCCAGTAGCAACAGAGAAATTGAGCTTAATAGCTAAAATTTCTTAGATTATAAGATTCTATTTAAATACATGTTTTAAAGTTTTCCCAACAATTTAAAAAGTTGTTTAGAGCATCAAGTGTTCAAACTAATTCTAAATGTGTGGTTTGGGTGGGGTTTTTGTTTTTTTGTTTTTGTTCGTTGGGGGTTTTTTTCCCCCATGCTTTTGTTAATGGTAAAACTTTTCTCAGGGACTGGAATTCATTTCTGCACAGAAGCCTTTTTAACAAATTAAATGGGGTTTATGAGATCCTTAATCCTGATTCTGGCTCTTTGTGCAGGGTTGAATTTCATAGAAAGAGTGAATTTCAGACAAAAGAGACCAATGGAGTTAACATTTAATCTCTTTTTGAAACAGAGAGCTTTCTGGTCTCATGAGATTCTGAAATCATGTTCCATATACAAAAGTTTCCTTTGTGTGTCTTGTAGACTGGATCACAATTACTACATAGATGACTTGCATGTTTGTGTTGTCTGCAGTGCCTTTGGTAGATCTTGTTGTTCCTGCTATCAAAATGTCATAGTAATTGATAAAATGTGTAGTTTACCTTGCCATTTTTGTGTCTAAGTTAAAATCTCTTATCTTCAGTGCTTGAGGTATATAAAATCTAATAGTAGGAGAGTATAATGATGAATGTAGTTATTACTGTTTGAAGATCACCTGTAGTTTGCTCCAATTACACTACAGTAAAACTCTATTCTGTTTTTCAGTGCCCTAAGATTTCAGAAATACTCTGGTCTTTTACAATCCTTTAAAGCATGAATTACATCCATCTGTGTTGAAGTAGGACACTCAGATTTTTTTCACCATCATTTTGACATTTCTTCAAGAACTTTTTGCTTTTCTGTGGTTTCATTTCTCTTCGTCACAAACCATGTACAATCACTTGGCAGCAGTTCTGGAGCTGGAGTAGAAACTTTTGCTAGGAAGAATGTGATGAGTCATGAAGAATATCTCTGCTATTAAAATTGCCAAGAGTAGATGGACTTCCACCCATAAAACCATGCTTGGCTACTCTTAATATATTTAACCTGGCACAGCAGAAACAATGCTCAACATGAGCCAACAGTGTGCACACGAGGCTCAGACAGCCAACCGTGTCCTGGGCTGCATTAAGAGAAGCGTTACCAGCAGGGCAAGGGAGGTGATTCTCCCCCTTTACTCTCATCAGACCCCACCTGGAGTACTGTGTGCAGTTCTGGAGCGCCCAGCACAGGAAGGACATGGAAGTGCTGGAGAGGGTCCAGAGGAGGGCCACGAAGATGATCAGAAGGCTGGATCACCTCTGCTATGAGGACAGGCTGAGAGAGTTGGGGCTTTTCAGCCTGGAGAAGAGAAGGCTTCGAAGAGACCTTATAGCAGCCTACCAGTATCTGAGGGGGGCCTACAGGAGGGCTGGGGAGGGACTGTTCACAAGGTCTTGTAATGACAGGATGAGGGGGAATGAGTTCAAATTGGCGGAGGGGAGATTTGAACGGGATGTTAGGAGGAAGTTCTTCACAGTGAGGGTGGTGAGGCACTGGAACAGGTTGCCCAGGGAGGTTGTGTCTGTTCCCTCCCTGGATGTGTTCAAGGCCAGGTTGGATGAAGTCTTGAGTGACCTGATCTAGTAAGAGGTGTCCCTGCCTATGGCGGGGGGTTGGAGCTGGATGATCTTTAAGGTCTCTTCCGACCTAAACCATTCTATGATTCTAATGAATGTTTAGAATAACCTGTTGTGGCAAAACCATTTATCTACATGTTTAAACTTCATCTATACTACTTTTTACTATGGTAGTGTACCACGATCTCTATACCTGCAAAGTCTTTTAGCTGTAAAATTAGCTTTCACTTTTGGCCTAGCTTGATTAGCAGCTATGAAAAGCCTTCTTGTGTGTGATCGCTTGCACTGTATGTCAGAAAAAAAAACCCACAAGAAAAACCCACATAAATCATATAATCATAGAATGGCTCAGGCCGGAAGGGACATCAGAGGTCATTGCCCTAGGTTGCTAATTATAGGGTTAAAAAATCCTCTAGGGACTCGAGGAATTGTAAAATTGTTATTCAATTCTGCTATCTCTTTATAAAGCCCCTGGTGAGGCCAGCTCATTCTCCTCTCCTCTCCCTCCACCCTGCTCTGTCTGACAGGAGCTACTTTATCAGGGCAAACATGTAAGGAGCAGGCCTGTTTGGGGGCTCCAGGGGCTTTTGTTTGGGCCTATGGATGGCAGAAGTGTTGAGGGAGGGGAGGCTTGGAGCACCGGGGATTATAGATGATTACTAAATCTATAAACCCCTCCAATGGGTTGGGGGAAAATTCAAGGGGCTGTGGATTTTGTATCTGCTTTAAAATTTCTTTCTGTATCTCTTTTTCCAAATATAATTCTGTTTCCTTTTCCAGTTCATCTGAGAGTCTCATTCTGTCAGCTCTTTAAAAATCATGGCAGTCATCTAATCCAACCCTGCTTCTGTTGGTAGGGACACCTCTCAACTAGGCTTGGTTGCCAAAGGCATCATCCAATATGGCCTTAAACACCTCCAGGGAGAGGGCATCCACAACCACTTGGGGCAACCTATTCCAGAGTTTCACCACCCTTATACTGAAGAGCTTCTTCCTAAGGTCCGGTCTAAACCTACTCTCCCTCAGTTTAGAACCATTACCTTTGTTCTAATGAAGAGAGCACCTGACTGGTTATAACCTAAGATACAGGTACTGAAAGTTCAAAAGTACTGCAAATAATTTCTTAGTGTGTCATTTATTTCTTACTTAATCAGAGGAATGAAGGTGAAGTAATCCTGTTTGTAAGGAAATGGCAATTTACATATTATAGCTGTAAAGGTTAGAAATCTAGTAAATTAATTTGCATAATTTCAAATTCAGAATAAAGGATTGTTTTGTCCCAGGGCTAATGGTTCTTCTCCAGGATTTACTTTTCGAAAGGCAGTAAAGTGCCCTTCATCTGAAGTTACTGTTTGTACTCAAATCCTTGGCACAAAGAAATACAGAGATCATAGAATGGTTTAGTTGGAAGAGACCTCAAAGATCAGCCAGTTCCAACCCCCTGCCATAGGCAGGGACACCTCCCACTAGAACAGGTCGCCCAAGGCCTTATCCAACCTGGCCTTGAACACCTCCAGGGAGGGAGCAGCCACAACCTCCCTGGGCAACCCCTTCCAGAGTCTCACCACCCTCAGTGTGAAGAACTTCCTCCTAACATCCCGTTCAAATCTCCCCTCTGCCAGTTTAAACCCATTCCCCTTCATCCTGTCATTACAAGACCTTGTGAATAGTCCCTCCCCAGCCCTCCTGTAGGCCCCCCTCAGATACTGGTAGGCTGCTATAAGGTCTCCTCGAAGCCTTCTCTTCTCCAGGCTGAAAAGCCCCAACTCTCTCATCCTGTCCTCACAGCAGAGGTGCTCCAGCCCTCTGATCATTTTCGTGGCCCTCCTCTGGACCCTCTCCAGCAGTTCCATGTCCTTCTTGTGTTGGGCTACTCCAGAACTGGACACAGTACTCCAGGTGGGGTCTGATGAGAGCAAAGGAGGAGAATCCCCTCCCTTGCCCTGCTGGCCACGCTGCTCTTAATGCAGCCCAGCACACAGTTGCTGTCTGAGCCGTGTGTGCACATTGTTGGCTCATGTTGAGCTTTTCATCAACCCTGACCCCCAGGTCCTTTTCCTCAGGGCGCTCTCCAGCCATTCGCCACCCAGTCTGGATTTGTGCTTGGCATTGTGCCAACCCAGGTGCCGCTGGAGGCAGTTTGGGGTATTGACCTGCTACCAGTGGAGCCAATAACTGAAATTCAACTGGCTTGCCCTCACAGACACATACTCTGAAAGACCAACTCAGGAAAATCAGATGTGTGAAGATATGTGTAAGAGAAATAGAGAGAGCCTTTGAAACAGATTATATATTTTGAAATGTAATTTTAATTCTAGACTTATGCATTTGGACTAGATGAAAAAGTGTATCATACAGAGAACTCTTCCACTCGATTAAAATGAGAAATGGGTTTTAACTTTAGGTATTCAACTCTGAAATCCATAATTTTTTCTGAATACTGTGATATTTTCAAATTCGCTAGTTTGGTAGTCTCCCAGCTTCCACTTATATTCTTGTGTATCTGCTGGTAGCTCTCAAGAACTGGTCTATTATACCTCAATGTTGAATTCTTAATCACAGGTTCTTTGTAACTACCATAAGTCCGTATTTTCTTAACAAAATATCACAGAACCACAGAATGGTCTGGGTTGGAAGGGACCTCTAAACGTTACCTAGTCCAGCCCCCTCTGCAGTCAGTAGGGATGTCCTCCACTAGATCAGGTTGCCCAGAGCCCTGTCAAGCCTCACCTTGAATATCTCCAGGGATGAGGCCCCAATCACCTTACTGGGCAACCTGTTCCAGTGTTCCACTACCTTCATGGTAAAGAACTTATTACATAACATCCAAATAAAACTACTCTTCTCTAATTTGAAGCCATTGCCCCTCATCCTATCACTACAGGCCTTTGTAAACAGTCTCTCTCCATTCTTCTTGTAGGTCCCTCTCAGGTACTGTAAGGTCACTATTAGGTCTCCCCAAAGCCTGTTCTTCTCCAGGCTGAATAACCCCAGCTTCCTCAGCCTGTCATCACAGCAGAGGTGCTCCAACACCCTAATCATTTTCATTGGACCCTCCTCCTCCATCAGGTCCATATCTTTCCTGTATTGAGAGCTCCAGACCTGGACACAGTTCTCCAGGTGAGATCTCACCAGAGAAGAGCAAAGTAGCAGAATCACCTCTCTGGATCTGCTGGCAATGCATCTTTTGATGCAGCCCAGGTCATTATTTGCCTTCTGGGCTGCAAGCACACTGTCTGCTCACGGCCAGCTTCTTGTCTATCAGCACCCCCAAGGTCTTTCCCACAGGGCTGTTTTCCATCACCTCCTCCCCCAATCTGTATTGATAATGAGAACTGTTCTGGCCCAGGCGCAAAATCTTGCACTTGCTTTTGTTGAACCTCATGAGGTTCATATGGGCCCACCAAATACATTCACTCAGTGTCCTTAGTACAGGTGTGTCTTTGTGAGACTAGGTGGAGCAGTGGGGTTTTCTCTCTCCCTAACTCCATACTTAAAGTTTCTCATCCTTTTTACTACATTTGTGTTCTTTCCCTCTAGAAATAGCCTTTAAGTTCACACAAGCCTACCTACATGTTATTGAGACTGAGATGTGGGCTCTGGTAACCAAATAGAAAACCTAGTTGAAGGTGTGTTATAAAAACCTCCTGTCTTGAAATTCTACCTTGAAATTATCCAAACCACAGGACAGTAGGTAGGGGTCAGTAGTACCCAGCTGCTGTGGTAATCCACTTCCCTTGAGATTCTAGGTCAACCTCATCTATATGGTGCAGAATACCAGCAAGGTGAAATATGCATGAAATAAACCAAGCACTTATTAAGTAAGCCTTTACAGGCTGGATTGCCCCTGAATACTGCAGATGATGAAGTAATTTGGTCATGTGAAAGGCCTCAAAGACCTGTGGTCTTAGAGGTCTGGGCTAGATTTTTATCTCAGATTTCTTGGGCTAATGTACTTTCTAAGTTCCTTTCCCATGACTTTTCTGTTTCTGATGTTATCTAAGCATATGTAGCATACTTTCCCATTTAGATCTAGGGGTGCATAGTTCATTAGCTGGTGTCTTATATTTTAGCTATGCAACGTGCTTAAGAATTGTCACGGCTACTTTTTAAGCACATGAGGATATTGTGGGAGGGAAAGTTCTTGGTGGGGAGTGTTGGGAAATTTGCTTTTATTAGATGTGGATGTTTGCCAGTAGCTTTACTGTAAACCTAATGCTGACGTTCATTTTCATTTGTTGAAAGGGGTTTTATATCCTCCTTCCCTGCCTCCGCCCCCCCCGCCCCTTTTTTTTTTTTGGTGTAGTTTGGCCTCCTT
>VWZI01019786.1:253536-266492 GCA_013396835.1 Psilopogon haemacephalus
GTTTGGCCTCCTAAAAAAAAAAAAAAAGAAACAAACCTGATTCTTACTTTTCAAATAAATTTCCATATAAGATTTAAACAACTTCCTTCTGTCTGAAGAGAAGTCTCTCTTTCTATCCCAGAAGTTGAAAAGGTATCTATGTAGCTTTCACCTAAGGTGCCTCTTTCAATACTAGTACATAACGTATATTGAGATTGCGCTTTACTTACAGTATTTATTTTTTTGCTCCATTAAACTTAAGCATGTCACATTTGAAGTTGCTCAAAGGGTGGGTTAGATTACATGCTAAATAATAGGCATCAAGTTTACAAAGCGCTTACTATTGTTTGTAAACAGAAGAGCACAGAGCCGAACATTAGAATGCAATTGTAGGACTGCTGGGTTTTTGTTTTGCCCATGTGCTAGTATGACTCAAACCACAGTGATTTGATGTTAACCAGGTCCAGGGGAGACACAGAAAGGGTATTTCTGTTTCAACTCCCTGTTGCTATTCCAAGTATTTGTTACTTGTATTAGAGAAGCACCTACCAGTTCACGCATAATTCTGCGATGTTGCTTGATTACTGTTCCTTAGAATGTACAATTTAAGGATGAAGTAAGAGACAGAGTGTGGATAAAGAAAACTAACTGGAGCAGAGGGACACAGCCAGTTATTTACGATTGCAATGATAAGCTGAGGTCACAGAACCACAGTTTTGTAAACACTGTGAATTGAATCTGGGAGAACTTTGGAATTTGATTGTTGTTTTGGCTGAAAACAATATTTCTGTGGCCTTAAGTTATTAAATCATTCCTTCTTCCTCTGACAGTGCCAGATGAGTAGGAAACATAGGCAGTTATCTCAGCTTTTTACCTGAGGAGCTAAAGGAAGTAAAAAGGAGTTGAGAAAAGCTCTTAAAAAATAATACATGCAGGAGACAACTACTGCATGTACAAATATTTCATGCAAAATAGTTTTGCTCTACATATGCATTCAGGCAAACTAGGAGTGATCACTTACTCCTCTTGAATGTGATTATTGCTGATAGTAATTCCTGGAGGTAGAGAGATTTACACTCCTAGCTGGCAGTTTCTGCCCTCCTTTAGAATCCTAGAGTATTTTGCTTAGTTAAAATTGACAGTTTAGTCAAGGTTCTGTTTAAGCAAACAGCACCCTCCTCTAGATTTGCAGTTGATCCTGTACCTGAATGTTGTGTTAATGTTCATTTAGGTGGCATCTGTTGGTGGGACTGTCATCTACTTTTATTCCTGATTCTTAGAGTTGAGTAGGCAGTGAAGAAAACTATATGAAGTGTATTTTGATGAGGTCTATCAGTGACCACCCATCTCCCCCATCCTCGATAGTGTATATCCTTAGCACTAGTGATTTCCAAGCTCTTTACTTTTCTCTGCTTCCCATCTCCCACTAAATACTTGGTGACATTTCGGGTCTTACTGGCTCCAAGTTTAGGGGGAGATGTAATGGACACATCTGATACCTAGGTAACAGCAGCAAGATGGTTATGAGTCTGTTCAGGTATTCTGAGACAACTATTTTCTGTCTGCACTTCATAATAGAATAGCTCATGTTGCAAATGCTTCCTTCCACCTCAAAGAAAATCTGCAGATTAGTTATGTAGGAGAAACAACAATTTTATTTTTTCTTTCTATGGAGGCAAAATAAATTAAATACTACAAACATTGTTTCTTATGAACTCTCACATATGTTTTTTTTTTTCTTAAGACACTACTAATTCCAGAGTTAAGAATACCAGGAATCTGTTTTGAAACAACTGAATTGTGTTTCAAAAAACTCTGCATTCACTGTTTTTATCTTTAAAATGAGATGCTAATTTCATTAGGCATCATCCCATATTTGTCGGGGGTAGGATTTCACAACTGAAACTGAAACTTAGCCCTGAGTCCTGTGTAGGTACTTTACTGTCACTAATTTCAGTAAAAATTATATGTTTTATGAGTTTTGCTTCCTATTAGGTATTTCTATATATTTTGGAGTGAAAACAAGACTTTTCTTGCACTATGTCAACAAACAGAACTAAATAGCAGAACTCGTGGCATGGTAATTCCCCCCTGATTTGGTTGGGCAATTCATTGATGAGCCAGGAATTATAAAAATATAGTTACTGTTATTTTCCCAAAAAGCCCCCATCCCCCAAAATACAGAAAAAAATAGCTAAATTTTACAGGTTCTAATCCAGTCGGGAATTTCCATAAGGATGATTATGGGCAATGTTGATAATTTAGGAAAGTCAGAAAATAGAAAAGGCTAAGCCACAAGATAGCTTTATACCACTTAGAAATTAGAGGCACAGCAGAGAGCCTAGGGAAAGGCAGATTTATTCACGGAGGTGGAGTAGGACTTTAGAGATGGTCTCTGGATTTTCCTTGGCAGCAGCTTCTGAAATTTCAAGTTATAATCCATATGGCATTAAGTCCAATGTCAAAAAACCCAACAAAGTTAAAAGTGTCTGTAGACACAGCTTCCACGAGGCAGATATTGTGGAGAGGCACTGCCTTATCAGTGCAGCATGTTTCTGCGAACAGCAGCAGTTTACAGCAGAGGCAGGGTCCTTCCAGCAGGAAGCCAGGATATCCTGGTCCGAGGAGAAGCCAGGTCCAGGTGCCACAGGCAACTGTCTTGAAAGGACCTAATGTACTTGCCAGACTTGCAGACTTGTGGAATGAACTGTGCAGAATGAACAAATTAGAGAAGAACTGCAGGTGCTTTCTCATCACTCTATTTAAATTCTTTCCTAGACCCTGTGTCCAGTGCCAATATATACTGGGTGTGAAGAATCCAGCCAATCACCAGCACAGATTCTAGCGTGGGCTTTCCCACGAGTGAGTACTGTTCCCTGTTCAAACCCACAAGGGGTGGGGGGAAAGCAGTTTTGCACTTTCTTCTTCCCCCATTCAAACCTCCAATGATGGAGAGGGGAGGAGAGAATTTGGAGTGCCCTACTACGTTTCCCAGACTAAGCAAGTAGTAATGTGGAGAACCTTTACATGGTGACAAGACTAGGAGAGCAGTTGCATCATGGTGACTAATGCTGGCAGCAGGAATACAGGATGTTTCATAGCAATACAGCACAGTAGGACTGTTGTGGACTGTAGGTTTTCTAGTATGCTCTGAGTATTGCACAGCAGAGGTTGAAGGCTCTGGGCCTTAAACCAGAGTGCAAAAGGAAGGTGTGGAGGGGTAAGAAGAAAATTCATGGAGAATGATAAGGAAGAAAATAAAGATGCTGCCCTTACACATTTCTCTATCATTGGGATGGGTGATAGAAGGCTGGGAGCAGTGCTGCTCGACTTGAAAGCAAAGCTGCAAAATAGATTGATCTCATTGCAAGTAAACACCCAACCAGTTGTCTAGGGCCAGAGTTCCTGTGAACTTCAAAGTCTGGGCCTGTGTCCTTCTCTTCTGTGTCTGTTCAGAGGCACCTGGTGTTTGCTTCTGGTAGGTCTTCCCTTAGGCTGCTTCTGCTGTGTCAAACCCAGAACAACTGACCCAGAACAAGACCTCTTCTTAACTGCTAACATAAAGTATTTTTATCTCTCAAAATGTGTGCAGTTCTATTGCTTTCTTGTTAGAATGTGGTTCTAGAGAAATAATTTGCAGAGAGTTTTTAGCATGGGAAGTTATATTTTATAGCAACAGTCCTTCAGAATAGGCATTTAAAGCAAGTTTTTGAATTTTTTTTTCTGAAAGGAGGAAGCACTGTTACTATGGAATAATTTAATAATTACCCTTCCTCATTACTTGGCAGGTGCCCATTTATCTTTATCTGATGCACTTAGTGTAGGTTATGAAACACTGAATATATTTTGGGACAGAGCTGGATTTCTGCATTTATCCAGGGTGGTCTCAGAAAATTGCTGTTGTGCTGGGTTTGCTCTTTTATTCTGATTTGATGATGAAAAATCAGTAGCTACTAAAGAAATGTGCTGACTTGGGAACTATTCAGTAAATGGGCTTATAAAAAGAAAATTGTTTTGGTGCAAAACTTTTTATAGAAATGAGTTAGTTGTTAATTACCCCTGGAACTTAAAATTTGTTAATTTTTTGAAATTACCAAGATATTAATTTAATGTTTTCAAAATTGAGAAGGCCTTGCCTTATGTTTGAAAATAATTTCTTTTGCAACTATGGGTTATTGACAAAAATTATTAAAATTACTATAAATCACATATTCAGAATCACCCAAAAAGAATGGTTTCTCTGTTGCATTAACCTGTGCCATTTTTGTTAACCTCTTTGTTCAGATTTAATATTTCTAGGTTTTGTCTGTTCCTTACAGTTTTTAATAGGATTTATTTACAAAAAGTTTCAAAGGTTGTCTCATTAAGTAGGCCAGTTCCCACTGGGCCTATTAAAATGAAAGAGCGCTGGAAATAAACCAGCAAAAAAGTCTGATTGTATGTCTATAAATCTACAGCCTTGAAAGATAGGTTAGAAAAAGAGAGGGAGATGGAGACAGGGAAGGAGAGAGAAAATAAATGACTGTGTGTGTACTCATAATGTGATGCAATATGAGCTAAATTAATTTACACTGCACAGTAGCTTTGTTTCGTAGCAGATCAAGGAAACAGAGAAGAGGCCTGAAAGCCTATAAAGAACTGTAGCTCACAAAAGACTGCTGAATTTATGGAACAATCTGGGGTTGTACCATTCCAGGATCCAGAGGCAGTTCTGCTTATACTCTGTCCTGAAGAGATGCGCTGGCTAGAATGAGGGCCATGTGCTGGGAGTTCCCAGGTAGGAACTCTTGCTTTATTTAATGGATTGATCCTTCCTGGTTCTGGCCAGGGCTGAAACGATTGGAAAACAGACTCAGAGTCATCAAATGTGAAAAATACTTACTCAGAAAAGCGAGATAGGGCCATCAGTCAGATTCCAGTCCACAGCCTGCAGTGGATAGAAAGAATGCCACTGAGTGCAATATACTTGCAGTGCATGGCTCATGCACAAAATTGTGATACCTTAGTGTTTCTTTTAAACATCCTTTTGGCGTTTTTTAAATCAGTTTCAAGTACCATGACTTCTAGTAATTATTTGGCTTTACTGCACAGTGTCCTATTTCAAGATGGCCTCTTTTTTTCAGGTGCTTGGGAGTGGTTTTCCTGACATGAATCATGTTTGTTCTCTGACCTGTACATACACTGGATAATGAGTTTCTCTTTCAGTGTTTACAAAGAACTCTGTGCAGGTATTTCTACATTAAACCTTTAATATCCTGTTATGGCCAACTCCGTCCCCCCAGTTCAGCAAAGCAAAGCACTTGAGCACTGCACAAATGCTGCTGACTTCTCAAGCCAAAGCGAAACGTGTTTAAAAGGTTTCCTCAGCTTGAACTCGTGTGGGGAAAGTGCTGAGGGCAGACGAGGGGAAAAATGCAAGCCCAAGAGCGTTTCCCATTTTACAGCTTGAGATTTGCCCGGTAGATGGCATCTGAAGCCCACACACTGCAAATTGCTCTCCGCTGAATGTCAATGCATCTCAATTTTCCTTGCTGAAGTGATTTTTAGTTAACACATACCCTATGCTTTCATTAATGCCAGCTAAATGAGGTTACTTTGACCTTGATTAATAAGATGTCTAATAATTTTGGAAATATTTGGAGCCGTAGATCTGCCAACTGCTTCTCCCCTCCCCACACTTCGGCTCGTGCAGTGATCAATACAGAAGGCTCTAAATTGCAAATCACGCAAAGTGTATTGCATTGCACATCTCCCTCTTAGCCTCCCTTCTTGCCTCCTCCCGCATAATTTAATCCACCCTGGAAATGATTTGCAGTTGTCAGTATAGCGATGAGGAAACAACAACCCAAACTTGTCCTTTCTGTTTACTTTTCAAGGAGAATAAGTCATGCAACTGTGCAGAAAATCTTTGCTGCCAGCACAGGCGGCGTTAATGAAAAGCCCGCCGAGGGCAGTGCCCCTGCTCTGCACAGCCTCAGGCCAGCCTGCAGACCTCCAGCCGCTTCACGTAAAATACTCCTGAACCTCAGCCGTGGGCGAGGCGCCGGGCGCGGGACGGGCTGCTGCAGGGCCGCGCGGAGCCCGCAGGCGGCGCTGTTGCCCCGCGCTCCGAGCCAAAGCCGCCGGCACTGGGAGCCCTGGGTCGGTGTGAGTCCCTGCTCCCCGGCAGCGGCAGCCCCGGGCGTCTGAACTCTAGCGCCGGGGACACCGGCAGCCCCGGGCGTCTGAACCCTAGCGCCTTGGGCACCGGCAGCCCCGGGCGTCTGAACCCTAGCGCCGGGGGCACCGGCAGCCCCGGGCGTCTGAACTCTAGCGCCGGGGGCACCGGCAGCCCCGGGCGTCTGAACCATAGCGCCGGGGGCACCGGCAGCCCCGGGCGTCTGAACCCTAGCGCCGGGGGCACCGGCAGCCCCGGGCATCTGAACCCTAGCGCCGGGGGCACCGGCAGCCCCGGGCGTCTGAACCCTAGCGCCTTGGGCACCGGCAGCCCCGGGCCTGCCGGCGCTCTACCACCCTGTGCACGGGGGCGCACCTGTGCCCCAGCTCACTGCGAACAGAAAGGCAAGCCTGAGAAAAGTGCCTTTAGGACCTCAAACAAGACCCCATCAAGGGCCTAGGAAAGCAAAACTTAACAAAAAAGCAGACTGGATTGTAACATAGCAGATTTATGTTGCTTTTTCCGTTTTAAAAAATTAAACAAAATATGCTTTCTGTATTGTTTAGGGAGGCAGCCATGGCTAGTTTCTTTCTTTATAAAGTTTTCAATAAGCTGTAATTTACAATTGGCGTATATTTAATACAGAATTGTAATTATTCTGTAGCAAGTAGGCCCATCTTGGAAGCAGGTTAACTGTATTCCTGTTTTGCATGTGGAGTCTGTTGTGTTATTCTATAAAAAAGTCAAATATATTTCTGGTGTAAGGTTGAAATATGTACTTAAAAGCTGCACCTAAAGCCACGATTTGCTATTACTGCTCCTGGAAATGTGTTCTGCAGTACTTCTGTGCTTGTGTCGTCTCTAGGTTTCTGCTTGTTGCATGAGTTGAGCAACAAAGCTGGTGAAGGGCCTCCTGGAATCATAGAATGGTTTAGTTGGAAGAGACCTCAAAGATCATCCAGTTCCAACCCCCGGCCATAGGCAGGGACACCTCCCACTAGATCAGGACGCTCAAGACCTCATCCAGCCTGACCTTGAACACATCCAGGGAGGGAGCAGACGCAACTTCCCTGGGCAACCTATTCCAGTGCCTCACCACCCTCACTATGAAAAACTTCCTCCTAACATCCCGTTCAAATCTCCCCTCTGCCAATTTGAACCCATTCCCCCTCGTCCTGTCATTACAAGCCCTTGTGAATAGTCCCTCCCCAGCCTTCCTGTAGGCCCCCTTCAGATACTGGAAGGTTACTATAAGGTCTCCTCAAAGCCTTCTCTTCTCCAGGCTGAAAAGCCCCAACTCTCTCAGCCTGTCCTCAAAGCAGAGGTGCTCCAGCCCTCTGATCATCTTCGTGGAGAACAGGTGTTATGGGGAGCACCTGAGGGAACAGGGATTGTTTATTCTGGAAATGAGGAGGCTGAAGAGAGACCTCATTGTACTCTACAGCTACCCGAAAGAAGGTTGTAGTGAGGTGGGTTTTAGTCTTTTTTCCCTAGTATCAAGTGATAAACAAGAGGAAACAGCCTCAAATTGTGCCAGGAGAGGTTTAGATTGAATATTAAGAAAAATTTCTTTCCTGAAAGAGTGGTCAGGTATTGGAAGAGGTTACCAGGGAAGTGGTGGAGTCAGCATTCTTGAAGATATTTGAGAAACAAGTAGACGTGGCACTTCGGAACGTGGTTTAATGACCACAGTGACGTTAGGTCGATGATTGGACTCATGTTACAGGTCTTCTCCAACTGAAGGAATTCTATGCTTCTGTGTATCTAATGATAATTAACTGATCTGTGGAGCACTTGAGCACATTTTTAGCTCCAAGTATACAAGCAACCCTGACGAAGTAAATTCTACTCAAGTGTTTTTAGTTAATCATGTGTTTAGTCTGGGTCTTCAGTCACTACATTACAGTGCTTGCAGGGTAATAGTATGATTAAAGATGAGTTAAGGGAGCCATGGCTAAGATCAAGTTCTGTGCCTCTGGAATAAGCTAATGCAGTGAAGGAGGTCCTGCTGGGTGCAGGGTGCTAGATTAGGGGATCCAAACACAAGATCAGTGCTGATCTCAGTAGTCTATCTGGAGATTAATGGCACTGTCCTGAAGAGGCTGTCACAGCACGTTGTAAATCTGCTGTCATGTAGTATGTAGACACTAAAGAAGCTGCAAAATGCTCTAACAGAGCCTGGATGTACGCTAACGGCTGATTTTTAGCATGGGATTCTCTGCTTACATTCCTTTTGCAGCTTCAAATACCATCAGACTTTATGTAAGCCGATCTGAGTGTAAGTCAGCTGACATTGATTTAAAAGGATAATCTCTACAATAAAGTATTGACCTCTGCATATGAAAGAGCTAAAAAGAACAGCAGGTAACTCACTGTGTGAAACCAGCTCCTGAGGCATTCACAGGCTTTGTATTGCCTAAACCTAGCTCCTGCTGTGCACTGAGCCTACACCAGATAAATGACCACCACCTACCTGAATGTCGTAACATTAGTTCTGCAAAGCCGTAGCCTGAATTATGATGTTCATATGTGCAGATTTTGATGAAATGTCATTATTGGCCAGACTTCTGGCCAATGGAAAAGAAAGAAGTTCAGGTATTGATAAGGCAACAGAATATGCAGAAGATAACAGTAAGTTTTATCTGTGGTTTTAAGCAGCATAGTAGTAAATACACTGTTAAGGCAGATAGCTGGCAAAGAGCAAGAAGAATCTATTTCCCCTTGACTTAGAGGTGGATAGAACATGACGATCCTCAACTAGATACTTGGAGCAGAGAGACAGAGTAGGCTAAAGTCCCTTCTCAGTCACTTAAAGTTATTATTTGGGCCTTAGCAGTTTCGGTAATAACAGAAAATATTTTCATTATGTACATATGATAGTTTACATCTTAATCTAATCTAACTCGAGCTGGTGGCTGTTTGCACGTGATGTTCTCCAGGGCTCAGTACTGAGGCTGATTCTCTTTAATATGTTTAACAATCATCTGGATGAGGGGATTGAGTACACCTCTCAGCAACTTCGCACCAAGTTAGGTGGGGATGTTGATCTACATGAGGGTAGGAGGGACCTGGTCATCCTGAATTGATGAGCCACACCAATTATGAGAGTTTCAGTGAGGTCAAGTGTTGAGTGCTGCACTTAGATCACAATCCCATGCAATGCTCCAGGCTTGGGAAGGAATGACTGGAAAGCCATTTGGCAGAAATGGACTGGGGGTGTTGTTTGACAGCTGGTTGAACATGAACCAGCAGCATGTCCAGGTGTCCGAGAAGTATCATCCTGGTTTGTACTAGAAGCATTGTGACAGGCTGGGCCAGGAAAGTGATACTTGAAGTTGGCAAGGCTACACCTTGTATACTATGTTTAGCTTTGGGTCCCTTGCTATAAGAAGGACATCGAGGTACTGAAGTATATCCAAAGAATAGCAACAAAGCTGGTGAAGGATCTACAGCACAAGTCTTGTGACCAGAAGCCTTACAAGAAGTGGCTGAAGAAGCTGGGATTTTGTAACCTGGACAAAAGGAGGCTGAGGAGACATACCTTTCTACAACTACTTGAATGCAAGGAGGCCACAGGGAGGCTAGTGACAGTCTCTTCTTCAAAGTAACCAAGTGACAGGACAAGAGAAAAATGCCGCAAGGTGTGCCACGGGAGGTTGAAGTTGACGATTAAGAAGAATTTCTCCACCAAGAGGGTTGCAAATCACTGGAACAGGCTGCTCAGGGCAGTGATGTAGTCAATATCCCTGGAGGTATTTAAAAGACAGGTAGGTGTGGTGTTTACTAACATGATTTAGCTGTGAACTTGACA
Source organism: Psilopogon haemacephalus (assembly GCA_013396835.1). Lineage (NCBI taxonomy): Eukaryota > Metazoa > Chordata > Aves > Piciformes > Megalaimidae > Psilopogon > Psilopogon haemacephalus. Next base: position 263,484 of record VWZI01019786.1, read on the forward strand.
GTGGTAGGGTAATGGTTGAAATTCATTATCTTAAAGGTCTTTTCTAACAGTTCTGTGATTATATTGGATGCTCTTGAATTTAGTCAGATACAGACATCTGGTAAACATCAGTGAACTTATTTGTTATTAGAAAACAATTTATTGCATATTGTTCTCTGCTGCATTTAAGTTAGCTCCTAAGTTAAATTAGAAACAGACCTGAAATATTTTGCTTTGTATATAAACACTCAAATGCTAAATAGCTTTAATGAATATATTCTTAGCAAAGCTGTTGAGTACAGCCTTGTGATTGGATAGCTCAGAATTCACACGCAGGTGTTCACACACTTTCTGCTTCTGTTTCTATTTTTGACATAATATTTTCTTCAGAAAGTGCAATCAGATTGCTTTCTCTTTCACATACCCAAAAAGCCAAGTCTGGCTCCTAAGGGAGTTCATTTCAGAGATGTGCAAAGTGACCAGAGCCTTTTGGTTTTTTAAACTTAGTTTCAAGGCAGTACAATATACAGATTGCTCAGAATACTCTTGAGAGTTTGTTGTTTTGGGAGTTTTCTGGAAATCTGCAATGTCTTACACCTTCGATTTCATCCTGGCTGCAACTGCATTTGCAGCACAGTGCTACATTCTCTCTCCTACTGTCTGGCTGATATTTTTTTAACCTAACTCCAAGCACCTGCCTGGCAGAGACACCCTTTTTCTGGGCTGATCTATCCATGCTCCCTTTCTAGTCGATGAAACAAGAAAAAGTAATTTCTAGGGCATGAGTCATGCTACTGTAAGGTACACAACTAAAATCAGTTAGAATGCTTTTGATTTAACAGGAAATGTGAAGTGTTCCAGGTTCAAGGCATTGAGAATAAAGCATTCTGTTTTTTTTTCTGAAAAGGGCATGCATTTCACTATTGCTTCCTTATAGTTGTCATGAAAACAATTCATTAATAACTCTGAAGCATTTGGATAGTGGGGGTACACTGGCTAGGTAAGTACAGGGATATCTAGGCAGCAGAAACATTCAGAATTAATCATGAGTCTGTGTGTCAAAAATAAGGTCCAATAGTCTTGGAACTGAAATTAAACTAATAGTCTGATTTTAGCAACATCATTGTCACTTGTGTTCTGTCTGTGTGGACAGGTACCAAGTCAGGCCTCTTACCAAATCATGGTCAGTCATAGAGAGAAAATTCTGGTTTGAGATCCCAAAATTCTCCATTGTGCACACTGCACTCAGGATGTTAGCAAGCCAGCATTCCCTGTACTATGTGGGAAAAAACCCAGACAATCCCACATTATTGAGGCATAAGATCAGTCTTTTGGGGAAGATCTGTGATATATCATGAGATCTGTGTTTTCTTCCCTCTTCTTCCTCAAGTCTTAGTGACTTATATTTTCAGATATGAGTGATTAGAGTTAAGTATCTAAAGCTACAGAGAACACAGACAAATGACTGCATTTTCTTAGGGCTGCTGAGTCACTGAAGCAGAGTTTGAAATTTAAGCCTGTAATTTGTTAATGCTTGGAATTTATGGAAGTTGAATGTACTGTAGAAGTATCAAGAATAAATTATTCCATAAGTGTAGCTGTGATGGTGTCAGAAAAATAATACTCTGAGAGATCTGCAGCCTATTTATTTTTAAGTATGGAAAGGCATCAGTAATCATAAAATGCCTCCAAAATCTCCTTGAAGTGTTATAAAGCTACAAAAAGACAGCTCAGCTAAACCTGGAGTGGCTTAGCCAATAAGATATGCAAAGACTGACTTCCTGCAGATTCAGGCTTATTACAGCCCCAGCTAACTCATCCATTGAGAATCTCACTTTTCTGGCCCACCTGGTAAAGCTGCTGTATGTAGACCACAAAACATCCCAGAGCACATCTCAGTTGTTCTTAATGTGCATTTTGGCCAGCACGGGGGACCACTCTAATTGGTTAAGTATGTTCTAGTGTCTGGCCACCAGCTGCCAGACACAACATTGTACAGTGCTGCCTTAATGCTGTTTGTTACAATCAGTTAATTTGTCTGGATTATGAACTCTTCTGCTATCAGGAAGAGAAAAGCACTTTAAGGCTATTTCAATCTGTCTGCCCTGCCTCCCCCTGTCAAAAGTCTAATTTGCAATTAGGAATCTCGGCAGCACTTTCATGTGCTCAGAGAGCAGTGGAGCAAAGCTTCCAGAGAGATTTATTTCCCATAGAAACAGAGGTATCAGCAATTCCCAAGAAGCTGGTCTTTATCAGAACTTAGTAAATTGTTAGTATTGTCATCGTTTATGGAGCTATAAATGTGCACAGAGCCAAGCTGTCTGGAGACCAGCCTTGTAACCAATGCCTTACACGACTGCTTCCTTTCTCAGGCTGAGCTTGGCAATGAGGCAGGAGATGGTTGCACTGCTGGGGATCAAGAAAGCTCTACTGGGAAGCTCTGAGCTCAGGGTAGTCCCATCTGCTGTAATGCCCTAACATGTAGGTGTCACGAGATATCGTTTAATTAGGTGCGATATCCTGTGGAGGGGGGTCCTGGTGCCCCTGAGGTTCTTTGGGTTTCCGGTCGGCAGAAAACAAATGCACGAGTTGCTCAAAATGCCAGGTAAAACAGTTTAACAGTCAGAATTTAGGGAACAGAGGGCATACAAACAGAACAGACCCCAGCCGTGCCTATAAATGCCCGCGAAGCGCGAAGGGGGAAACAATGCTCCTTCCCGAACCCGAGGGGAAGAAGGGAAAAAACCCGACTTAGCCCAGGTAGGGAGAGAAAGAGAGAGAGAGAAGGGGATTAGTCTTGCCGCTTCTCTGTATAGCTGCTATGCTTTGCTGCCTGCTGTCTTGCACGTGGCTGGGCTCTTCACAGCCACGACAGGGAGACGATGAAGAAGGACGAAGAGCTAGGAAGAGCGATGAAGAGCGAGGAAGAGCCCCTAACGGCTGCTGACCCCTGCGTAAATACCCTATGGGGGCACGTGAAACTGTCCAATAGGTATTCAGCATTCTCTGGCTGACCAATTGGTTCAAAAA
>VWZI01019786.1:266503-279706 GCA_013396835.1 Psilopogon haemacephalus
GCCAGGTAAAACAGTTTAACAGTCAGAATTTAGGGAACAGAGGGCATACAAACAGAACAGACCCCAGCCGTGCCTATAAATGCCCGCGAAGCGCGAAGGGGGAAACAATGCTCCTTCCCGAACCCGAGGGGAAGAAGGGAAAAAACCCGACTTAGCCCAGGTAGGGAGAGAAAGAGAGAGAGAGAAGGGGATTAGTCTTGCCGCTTCTCTGTATAGCTGCTATGCTTTGCTGCCTGCTGTCTTGCACGTGGCTGGGCTCTTCACAGCCACGACAGGGAGACGATGAAGAAGGACGAAGAGCTAGGAAGAGCGATGAAGAGCGAGGAAGAGCCCCTAACGGCTGCTGACCCCTGCGTAAATACCCTATGGGGGCACGTGAAACTGTCCAATAGGTATTCAGCATTCTCTGGCTGACCAATTGGTTCAAAAACTCCATGCATACGTACAGCCTGGGGTCTCCCTGGGTCCCGGGGCCACGTGGTGTGCCCCCACCCCTCAGCCCCTACTGGACCTTGAACAGGAGGGGGAGGAGAGACTCCAGGGATTGGACCAATTCTAGGGTGTTTGTCACACCCATACCAGGACAGTAGGTTAGTGTAAAGTAGGGATAAAAATGACAAATCCTTCTTGCTTCCTTTGGGACACACTTGTCTGTCTCCCCCCATGCTCCTGTAGCTGTGCCTTGGCTTTTAAAGTTACGATCCTTGTAGCAGAGCTTCTTGATTTATAAGCCTCTAATTCAGAAAGATTCTGAATTACCTCCTGGAGAAGTGTTGATTTTCTATAGTTCTCATCTATTTCTTCTGAAACCAGCAATGCCTTTGGAATTACAGCCTTTGTTTATTAGTTCTGTTATTACTGATACAGTGAAAATTCCTTCTAAATGAGTAATGTGTCCTCATGAGTGTTGTTTTATAATTAAACCCTGGGGCCATGCTTCCTGAGGGATTTCAATCCAATGAGTAAATTATTAATTGAAATAATCTGTAAATAAAGAAGACCAAGATACTGCATGAACACAGAGGGTAGGAATTATATCCTCACAGGTAAGAGTCCTTGTAACTGTCCATCTACATTTAGCCCATATCTGGGGTAAACTAAAGCAGTTGCTCTGCCACCTGACAACCCCTCCTCAGCAGAGATTAGGAATCAGGAAAAGAAGACCTACAAGTTGAAATGAGAATGTATTTAATGAAAGAGCACCCTAGCAAACGTGCCACAGCTCTCAAGAACAGTAAAGCCCCAACAAGAGGCCCTAGGAGGACAATCCCCACTCTAGCAGACTTTCTCCTTTATACCGAGTGTAGTGCTCATGGTATGGAATACACCTGTGAGCCAACTCAAGTCAGCTGTTCTGGCTGACTCAGAACTGCTAATGGTCTGCAGCCCATGGCTGGTCTGTGATTCTGTCCCAGCAAAGCTAGGACACTGTCCATCTTTGAATTAGATGTCTTAAGCCCTTTACAGTTCCCTGAGGGAATTGAGCTATTCTACAGTGCGATTCCTGTCAGCCTAAAGCAGACATCTAAAACACATTGGATAATTAATCTTGTACCTATTTTGCTCCAGTGGCTACAATGGAAGCCCAGGGTGATTAGATCAAATCTACATATCTACACTAAATACCTAGGGTAAAGTGTAATTAAACTTAGAGGCAGTGTATCTGGTGGCAAAAAGCCAGTGTCTTTCTTTCCAGGTTAAAGGACACCTATGAAAAAACTCCAGTGATAAGCCCCAAACTCTATCAACTGCAAAATTTAAGTATTTCCTCCTTTTCTCTCTTGTTATACCATCCTTCCCTCTCAGTTTTGGGACTGACAGCAAAGGGGCTGGAGGGGTGTGAGTAGCCACCAGTGCCCCAGGCAATTTGATGACTCAAACTTCCTTCTGCTGTGTTTGTGGTCAGTTTGGGTTTATGTTTGTCTGTTTTCTTAATATGGTCATGTGTTACATGCTGAATTACATGGGCTTTATTTAGTTCTCAGTTACTTGTGGTCCGTTTTTTTATTGTCTAAACTGGTTTAGACAAATACACGCCTTCAGTGTCCACTGGCTGATCACTGGGATTTATGTTTACAGTCTTGGAATCTCTAAGTACCCTCCTGTGTTTGCATTCTTGCAAAACATATTTTATTCTAGGATTGTGGTTAGATTAATCTACACAGAAAATCTACTTGTTATCACTATAAAGTAGACCTAACCTAAATCAAATCTGACCGTTGAACATTTCCTACCCTAGTTAAGTAAAACAAGCTAATTATCAGCTTAGGCCAGAACAAGAACAACAAATCCTGACCCTCTTTGCTGTCAGGTCAATTAAAACTTTGTAGCCTTCTATTAGGAATGGTAAAAAAACTCATATTTACTAGGTTATGCCAGACACCATCCAGAAGCTGTTTGGCTGTGTTTGCACAGTACTGTGCCTCATCTGTTCTGCTCTAGAAGCTGTGTAGATCTGTTGACACTGCTGTGCTAATACAGCTATACAACTGCTGAGCAGCATTTAGCTTGCGTATGTCCGACTCAGCACACAGACAGAGAAAGCTTCCATCTGTCTCCATTCATCTTTAGAGGCAGGTGCATTGTCTGTCTCTTATAAAAAATGCAAGCAAGTAAGCAGACAAAGATGGCTTAGTGTTTAGGAAAGCCATCTGAGTGATCAACATACCTGAATATTTGGAAACAGCTGAGCATCCAATGTCCTCTGATGGAGCTCTGTCCACCTTGAAAGTGGTTTTAATCAGGCACTGGGTAACTGAGGGACCACAGATCACTTGTCCCTTTAAAAATAACCTAAACTTAAATATTATGTGTGCTCTCAATTATTCATTAGCAAAAATCAAGGAACCATTACAAAATTAGGTGCACAGCATATTCTTTAGTAATTATAATCCCCAATGTCTTGGCATGATATTTTTAAAATGCAATTTTAGGATTGCTATACTGACAAATTGGAATCTTTCTAATTGTTCAAATCACTCCTCACCACAAATCAGAACAGAATATATACTCTGTTACATTGATAATTACCATATATTTGGGTATTTCACAGGCCACTTAGTATTCTGATAGAGTTCCCTCTCACATTTCGTTCTGTCTGGCAGATTGTTTTAAGAAGTGCTTTAACCCCAGAACAGGTGATAAAATATTTCTGGTAATCCTTCAAGGTGAATTATAAGCTTCTGCAAAGAAGGCTTGTCTTTCATTTCAAGGGCAAAAATATGGTAAAATTCAACAGACAGAAAAGTAGCAGCCACCTGACACTATGCAGAAAGAGACACCTACACTAATGGAAGTTTCAGCTGACTACTTACCTATCATATAGATAACTACATTCTAGCTGGCCACCTATGTTCTCTTTCAGGTCATTGTAAAGAAATGGTGGCTCCTAAGGTTACAGTCATCATGTTGTGAAAAAGACTTCTAAAACAAATGAGGCAAGTCATGCTCCACACATTCCTTTTTCACCCTTCACTGTCATGAGGGGCTTTGATGGCTGCCGAAGATGTGGATACCTACTTTATTGACATAAAAACTTAATTAGGTAAATCCTATATGCATGCTAAAGGAACTGCCTCATTCTAGAGTTTTCAGCGCTGAATACTGAGTCTCATAAAGTACTGAACACATATGACACTGAAGCTGTGGTGTACAACTTCACTGTAAAATACTGAGTCAGGTAAGAACACCACAGGTACATGGTGCAAACACAGAACTGATGGAAGCTCACCCTGCCAATTCAAATGTAATGCTTTTTCCTCTCAAAGAAATGGACTCTATTCCAGAGCCGAAACAGGCTTATGTTATTCTTCTCTTACAGTGGACTGCGTATTGACCATCTTTTGCAAGTGGTGAGAAGCTGATGTAAGTACTATAGAATTTTTTTCTAACATGACAGAAATGTAGTCATGTGCTCTTGCCTGACCAAGATCAAACTTTTATTCTTCAGTAATGCACATATCAGGTATTAATGAAGGTGGAATCAAGGGTGTTCTGTAAGGGCTGCCATCTGGCTCGTATAGCTGGTCTCTGCTGGCAGACCCCATTTTGAAGTAAATAAAACTTAGCAGTTTAGCACATATTTCTGTTCATTGATCACAGTTACTTGCTTTACTCTCTTATTTGTGCTGTTTGATGTCCTTCAGCCCAAGGAGAGACTCTTTCAGTTGATACATCAGGAATGGAGCTAAATCTGTGCTGACATCTTCCAGTGTTGATGCTGGTTCCATATCAAGCTTTGTACTCTGAGATGGCTGGTAGCTTGAAAGCTTTATTGTCCTGATATAAATTTTTCTAGCTCATGCTAAATGGACTGTGAGCTTGATCCAGATGGCTTGCTAGATACAGTTTGAGGTCAAATGCTCCTGACACTTGAGCCAGCAATGTGCATGAGCTACAGCATCTGACATCAAAACCATAATTCTCTTTTTAATCAAACCATGCCTGTGTTAGTTTGTGGTGGCTTTGCAGCATGGATTTCTCACTTGGTATATACACTATTGTAATGGAGGGGTAATTATTGTGAGGTAGGATTTTTTCAAAATCAATATTGTTTATTAATTTTCAGTATTCAGGAGTCTCACCCCCATGACCACTCGTTTTAATAATAATTAGGTTCTTTTGCAACAGTCATGGAAACATTATACAAAGGAATAACTAGATCTAGAAATAACTAGCAAAAATATAGCATTCAAACTCAATTGAACTGGAAGAAAAGGTTCTTGAAGTCGATTATACCACCTGTCCACTAGATGGACTCAAGGAGCTCCTTTCTGCTTATGGAAGAAGGCAATTGGTGAATTACAAGAGGCTTTAAGTATTTAGTCACAAATACTATTCTCCTGACTCACAGGGTTAGATACAGCTTCAGACAACACCCAAATGCTTTCAGGGAACTCTGTTGATATCTTGTTAGATGCTGAGGCTTCTGGTTCTTCCCAGGCTTCACAGGATGCTGGGGAAAGGAGGCAGATGATCTCTGACCTTATCCTTGCCCCTCTGGATGATCTGTGTGTCCTTTCTAGGGTTCCGTGTAGGCAGGATGTCTTGCAATGTGCAGTCTTGGTACTGATGTCATGCTGGCTATGCAGGCCTATTGTGTTAAGGCAGTTATGCCTATTCTGGGTAAACTTGAGGCAGGCAGTTTCCAGGCAGTTCAGGCCCAAATCATCAGGGCTTCTTATTATGCAGTAGAGCCAGCTTATAGTTTAGCATAGCATAGCAAAGTGCCACAACGTGGTGGCAGAGTCACTGCCAGAAGCAGTGAGCAATGGCTGCAGGCAGCAGTGACAGCAGCAAGCAAGCACAAATACAATGGCAGAGGATGTTGTGTTATCTGCTCATCTCGTCTATCAATGCAGCCTGAGACTAATGGGCCTTTGGACACAGAATAGTCAATCAGAATGGAAATTAGCCAAGATTGACCATATTAGGTGAAACCATAGGCTTGCTTTACCAAAATTTGGAAAACATAGGCCTTGCATGAGGCAGGTACAAGCCAAGTGTTTCTGCCTTGTTTGCCACAGGATGTAAACAGGAGCAAAACAAGTCTGGGCAAGCCAGAGTTCTTAGACTCAGTGGCTCCAGGTTATTCGTCCTCTCTCCCATGGTTGCTTCTCCCCATAGCAAAAGGAGAGAGAGCAGAAAAACATGTCTGGGCAAGCCAGGACATGTATAAGCCTGTTTTGGCCTATTCAGGCCTACCACGACAACTAGCCAAGTGGGAACTACTTGTGGATGATAACATGAAGTAATTGATGCAGAGAAGACCATTAGAAAATACTCTCCCTTCCTCATTTTCCTTTGCACTCACAAAGATATATGTGTCAACAGCAAAGCTGAAGGAGCCCCCAGTAAATGGATGGTGCCATTTCTCATTAATGCTGAGATAGATTTCCCAGAGCTATATGCATTTTTAAATCAACTGGGAGATTTGTATTCAGACAGAATAATAAGACAGCACTTTAAAAAATAAAATAAAGGAGAATATAAAATTGGGCCAGGAGACCCAATGTTCTTTGTTGTCAGGTATTATTTGTTTCGCCAGAAGGGAAGATGTCAAATATGTTTGGTGAGGACAGTAGAAATGTTATCAGCTTTACTTTGTGATTGCACTGTTCTTGTAGTACTTTAACAAAAGTATAGACAGTAAGTGGTGTGAGTGTTGTGATTATTAATTTTTAAAATTACTGTTAATAATCGAGATTTCAGGGAAATTTCCCTGGGGTTCTTTGGATGTTTGGTCGGTAAGGTTGTTGCACAAAATTGCTTATAAACACTGAATTAAACAGTTTAAACAGCCTAAACAGTCAGAACTTGGAAACAGGGAACCTAATAACAAGGGAAATCCTAATCTCGTCTAATACTCACAGACGCGATAGGTATAGAGTTCCTGAGGAGAGGAGGAGAAAGAGTTTGCCTTGCTGCTGCTGTATTGCTGCAATACACACTGCTAACACGTGGGCACTGTGAGAGAGGTGCAAATAGGCGTCTGATCCCGATGGAGGCAGCAGGAGAAAAGAGAGCAACGGCTCTAAGTCACCCTTCCTTAAATAACCGTATTTTGAAGGGCAAAACTGACCAATAGGTACCAGCGTCCATTGTTTTGGCCAATAGATTAAAAATCCTGCGCCCAGGGGTCCACCCTAACACTTTGAGGGACAGCACAGAACACCTGACTTGTTCATGTGCCAGGGGGCTTTCTGTGTTCAAGCCCTCACTGTCTGCTCAATCCTGCCAATCCTGGACCTTGTTAGAGAAACAGTAACAGTTAATAGTAAAGGTGGTGGGACACTGGAACAGGTTGCCCAGGGAAGTCATGGATGTCTCTTCCCTGAAGGTGTTCAAGGATAGGTTGGATTAGACCTTGAAAAATCTCGTCTAGTAAAAGGCATCCTTGCCCATGGCAGGGAGTCTGAAACTAGATGATCTTCAAGGGTCTTTCCAACCTAAACCATTCTATGCATTTATGCAAACTGCCGGTAAACAAGCACTATTTTGTATTTCTTCTCTGAAGTCTAAACTGATTCATATAACACAGATAACTAATGTCAGTGAATGGTATGTATAAATAAGAGATTTAATTACACATATTAGATACGGTGAAAGGTCAGTTTTGGTGCCTTGTTCCTGGGGGATTTTTTTGTTCATTAATCAAGGCTGATTCTATAACATGGTTCTGAGTGCATGTTTTCACAGAATCACATGAAGGTTGAGGTTGGAAGGAGCCTCTGGAGATTGTCTTATCCAACTCATTTCCTCAAGCAGGGTCATCTAGAACTGGTTGCCCAGGACTTGACACAGTACTGGTGTGGCCTCACCAGTTCTGAGGAGAGGGAAGAATCACCTTGCTCTACTTGCTGGCAACGCTTTGTCCAATGCAGCTTAGGATGCTATTGGCCTTCTTTGTGATGAAGGCCCATTGCTTGCTTGTGTTCAACTTGCTGTCTACTCAGATATTCTTCTACCAAGTCACTTTCCAGCTAGAATATACAGGTACCCAGGATTGTTTCTTGCCAGGTGCAGAATTTTGCTCTTCCCTTTGTTGAACTATCTATGCCCTTTCTTTCAAACTACTTAAGCAGCAAAGTTCCTGTCCTTTCCCTTGTGGAAACTACTTTATGATTTAATATATCTCACTGTATAAGTATTTTTCACTATTTTGTCAAGACATTAATTCCACAACTAACACTATTAGCAGCAGCTTCAGGATGAAATGGAAAGATGAGATAAGATGGGAACAGTGAGCAAAGGAAATTGTTTCTTAATTTTGCTCTAGGCAGCCTCTCTGCATTTCCTCTAAGCAGAAGAGGATTAACCTATGTCCATATCTCCTTCAGATAGAGCAATAGTAAATTGTGAAATGAAGCTGTGATGGTTCTCCATATGCATGCCTCCAGAGATACTGTTTTCAGCTAAATATCCAACTTGCGACATAGGAAAAAGAATCAAGTTGTTTTGTACTTAAAATAATGACCTCTATCATGGTAACTGAAAAAGTTCTGCATTATAGCTACAGCTGGCTATAATCAGGTCTTGCAATCTTGAAGTAGCTTGCATACACAGCAAATTGTGTTTTACACACTTTTTTTTTTTTTCCCCCACTGAGACAAACATTTTGTTTTAACTCCTGCATATGAATAATCCCACTGGAATCAATAGCATTAACTGCCTGCTTCAGATCAGTCTTGTTTGCAGATGAATCTTTAGATGGAGCTACCACCTTGCATAAGCAAAAAAACTTTTGGGTTTTGTTTTTTTTTAAGGTACTATATCATTATTGACTTCAGTTGTAAGGGAGTTAGAAGAATGATCTTGTACTTAAATACAGTGATGAAATAACTGAGTCTTCAGTGAACACAAACCCCTAAGCATTAGAACTACTCAAACTGTGGTGGGAGCTTGATGAGAAAAAAAGGCATTGTTTCTGTTTCAGGCGCCTCAGAGAAAGCCCACAAATAAGGAACTACAACATACAGTATGTATTACACATCTCCCTTCCAGCAGAATCATAGATGGGATCCTCTCCCATCTGCAAAAAAAATATGTCCCCTTAACTTGTTTAAGCTTCACATTTTTGGCAGGTGTGAGGCTTTCCAGATCAAAAAATCTGATTGAAGTTATTCTACACATAGTCCCTTAATTGCACACTGAGGTAGGAAACAGGTGCTAGGTTCTTCTCTCAGGAAATCAAAACTGGACTTGGTTTTGCACCTCCTCAGTGCAACCTGTATTCTTTTTTATTCTCTCAGATCATCAGATCATTTCACTTCCATTTTCACAGACTTCCTTCCAAGAAAAGGAGCGTTACCTGTGCAACAAGGCACTTTATCTGTGTCATTCCTTAGAAATGTGGATTAAGAGTCTAATAAAAAATACCAATTACTGTTTGTCCCTCTGAGCTTAATAAACAGTAGCCATCAGCAGTATCACCATAAACCTTCCCATGGGTCAAATACTAAGCTTAAGTATTTTTTTTAGTGTTTTGAGAGCACCCATCAATAAAGAATAACAACCTTCTTAGCTCCTGAGTTCCTCTATCCATAAGTAGTTAATCACACACTTTGATCCTTTCAATATGTCCTTCGTTTACCCATTTAAAGATGTTTCCTTTGGTTTAGAATGTTTCCATCAGTTTAGTGTGTGGATGGTTTTCCTAGACTATAGACAAAGGCTTTTATTTGTTTTGTCATACGGCGGAGATAACACCTTTGCTGACATTTGAGAACCTCTGGTAAATCTCAAGGACATATCTTGGGGAAAGGATCTGGCTGATAAGCAAGATCTGCCCCTCAGTCTTGCATCATTACTAGACCCTGGTTCAGGTAGAATCCTGTAGGAGGGATAGCTTCCAGACTTTCAAAGTAATTTGACATCCTCAGCTGGGCAGAGGCAGATTGCTGAGGAGAGCGAGAGGAGAAAGAGAAGAGATAGAAGAAAAAGGCTTTCCTTAGGAGGAGGAAAGAGATCATGTCATCTGTTGCAACCCACTAAGCTTGCTGGATAGAGAGTCAGTATGCAGGAAAGTGGTCACAGAAGGGGACAAGAATAAAATCTGCCTTGTGCCCCATTTTGATTTTTTTTCTGTTGCCCAGTAGATCTGGGTTTCCTACTCTGTTTTGGTAATTTCGGTACTCTAGGGTATGTTCTAACAGAATCTGGTTAGGACATTGAGAGTCCCTGTGGATCTCCTCTTTTAAAGGAAAAGGTACAGACACCTTAAAACCTCATTGCAGTGTAGCTTGTTGATTCAAGCCAAAGTAGATATGTGTACAGCATCAGCAGATCAATTGATGTAAGCAGGCTTGGCCCTGTTTAGTCATTAGGATGATGCTAGTCTATGTCAAAACTAATTGGATCACTTGCTTCTGTATCATTTAAAAGAGATTCAGTGTTTTTTGTGCTCCCAGTGCACTGTCAGCAACAAAGGGCATTACTCCATAAATTTCAGCTGTGTTTAATTATATTGTGACCTCTAATATTCAGCTTTGCTAACTGTAGGAGCTTGTGCCTGGTGGAGAGGATGTCTACTGGAAGGAACCATTCCTGTGATAACAAGGGAGTATTTTCTGAAAACTGAGAGCTTCTTATCTGATAGGAAATTCAACAACTAAGAAGTGTCCTCTCGTTTCCAAGTTGGAAAGGAAATTGCTAAAAATTGAGATTTAACAGGAATAAAGCAATCACATTGGTATATTTGTCTCAGTTTTAAAGAATAGGCTATACTTGATATGATGTAAAAACATTTTCAAACAATCATTTCAAATAATACATTGAAATATTTTAAAGAATTGTTCAGATTTCTTATCAAAAGAAGTTTGCTAGGGAGTTCCCCCAAGATGTGTTAGCTTAAAACATCCCAACATTTTCCAAGGGAGAAGTGCTCCATTTTTTTGGTTTTGTTTTGTTTTTTACTAAGTATATTTTTATTTCATGTGATCTGCATGTCATTAATTTAGAACTCTTGTGCTTCTTGTTCAGCATTAGCTGTCCATTTTAGTGGAGATTTTTATCTAGATGTCATAGATGGCATGTAAGTGTAACAAGTATTTCAGATGTAAACTAAACATTTATTTAATTCCTACTCACTCTTGGTAGGAACACATTTATATTCATGGTTTCTAAATTCAAAGTACTGTAATATCTAGATTTGGATGGCTGCTTTCAGGGGGGAATGATAAACAGCGTTGTCCCTTGCAGTTGTAGCAATACTTGAGAACAGTCTATTCAGCAACAAATCAAAAGATTTATAGTAAGGAGGAAAGCCATATTAATCTTGCCTATGTTGCATCAATGTATGAAACTTACTTGACATAGAAAGTAGAAACAGTAACCTATGAAAGAGTGTGATTACACTTCAGCCCGGAGAAGAAATGATAACGTGGTGATAGAAAAGGAACTGGAGCTATTTTTTTCTTCTACATTGAAACAGAAAACTCAGTATCTACAATAACTGACTAAAGGGATGAGCTTATCTGATACTGAGCATGTATATTGCTTCATGGAATAGACAGAATACACGGGAAAAGATGCATTGCAGTGTGCAAAAAGTTTTTGTCAGATATAGAGTGCTTTTGATCTTAGTATTTTATCTTCTGTGAATTTTGGTACAGTGTGACTTTCATATATTATATATGGCACAGGATAGTGTTTTTTACTGATAGTGAAGGAAAAATGAATATCTAATGTGGTGTGATAAATGAGGTGGAGATATTTTAATATTTACAGCTATTTGTGGACTTTGTGGGTCTTTTTTAAGGCATGCCTGAGTGCAGAAGAGCATATAAAAAATTGTATCTGATAGCTAGATTTAAAAAAAAACCACAATTTTTTTTTTTTTTAACTCAGTGTTTCATAGCAAATATAGATAGCAGGTTTATGTTGTTTTCCTTAGCATCTCCCAAGTTCAGTTAACTTGAAACATTTTTATGGGACCTATGAACCAGAACTTGTGAGATTTAGGTTAAACTTACACTTCTGCCACAGCCAGCCAGCAGGCTTCAGGGGTGTGACCCAACATCTTTATTTTCCATCTGTAAAACAGATGAAACAACTGAGAGCAGTATCAGATCAGCCATAAGTGAATCTACCACACATCTGAATATGAACTGGATGACCTCTTGAGGTCTTTTGCAGTCCTATTTTCTGGTTCTTTTTCTCCTGCATCTTCCATTTAAAATGCAGTGCATCTGATTGTTCAGACCAGTCGTGTCTCTTATCCTGTATATATGTAATTCCAACACAATGACATCCAGTGCCAGCAAGGGGCTCTCAGCACTACTGCAGTACTAATAATAATGAAAAAAAATGCAACCTTGATGTGTGTTGGTTATTACTACTCACAAGCAATGCAGCATATTCCTACAAACTACTTTTATCTCCCAGGAAGAAGTTTTCACTGAGACAAAGGGAGAGGATTATCATTTCGCAAATAAACAACTGCAGAGAGTTTGCAGATAAAAAAGCAGACATTACAAAAGACTTTCCAGGAGTCAGATAATTTCTTTCATTAGGCTGCTCTAAAGGACATTGTGTTCCTTGCCATTGTACCTCGAAAAAATATATTTCTCCAGCTATGGAGAAATTTGTTTTTCAACATGGTGAGTTATGGTGGTGTTTTCAGAGCTGTTATGAATCTTGGGAAGGAAACATGGGAACTGTTTTGATATATGGCAGATGTAGTACAACTGCTGTGATGAAAACCACCCAGGGAGCTCATAATTTTTCTTTTTCCTCTGCTGTGTTCAGAAAACCCTTTGGTGTGTATCATCAGTCTGGAGTTACAGAGCTCCAAAGCTGGATGTCAAAATATTCAGAAAGCATCCAGTTTATCCCTCATGCAACTCCATGGATTTTGGTGAGATTATACCAGGAGTAAGCTGAGTCCAGTGATCTACACTGAGCCTTCTTGACTTCATTAAATCCAGCATGAGGGTTTGTAATGTTTAAACTGACAGTAAAGGCCAAATAGTTGTATAAGTGGAGTTGAGGAGTTAGGAAATGGGGAAGGGGAAGGAAGAAGAGGAAGTAATGTGGGAAGAGAAAGCTGATTTCAGGTGGTTATGAGCTCTGCCTTTTTCTTTGGCCTTTATTTTCCCCCTGCTTTTAGCTGTTGTAGGTTTGTTTGCCATTCTTTTATTCATTTTCACAGTTGGGCTACTTTAGCCAGCCCTTTCTCTGTGGTGCTTGTTCAGTTTTTTAGCACCATCATTTCAACAGCTTTTAACAGCTACATATATTAAACAAGTTACAGAGACCCCCTGGGGACAGGTGATTCAGCCTTTTAGCAGCACTCTGATAATCTCCTTTACTCTGATCCCATGGTGCTCTGCATATGCTTAGTAGCAGAAAATAGTTGTGAAAAAATAAAAAATTTTACTTCTGCAGGTCTAATGCAGAGCAGGTGGAGATCTTGGGCTGTGAATCTACATAAAATGAATAAACTCCATGAAATGAGAAAATCTGGACTGGCTGCAGAGTTTACTGATATTTGCTAATGTTGTGCTGTTGCGGTTGTTATTTCACTGTTAAGCACATTACTGCAGCGCCCAGGAATCACAGTTGTGGACTACAACTTGTGCTTGCTATACACACTGGCCATAAAGCAGAACTCTTTTTTCAGGGAAGGCTCTTCTGGATGAAGATTATCTTTCCCAGGTGAGTGGGAGAAAAAAAAAAAAAAAAAAAAAAAAAAAAAAAGGTTGG
>VWZI01019786.1:279759-298543 GCA_013396835.1 Psilopogon haemacephalus
AAAAAGGGTTTGCAGTTCTTGAGTTTCTTTTACCAGTAGGTCTTGGTGACATTTTCAGGAGCAGATAGGAAAAGTCAAATTAGAAAGCAATTTGAACTTTCCAGTTTGCACAGATACTGGATTTAAGTGTTTGTCTGACATCATTATGATTTTGAAAATATTTTAGAGGAAATATATTTTAAAAAGATGCCTGTTTACTACGTGGAAATGTAATTTGCAAGATAAATTTGATTTGTTACAACATTGAATGGGAAATCTTTCCTTCTTCAGTGAGGACTTTCAAGAACACAGGGTGAAAGGTGAATGAAGGCTTTTTTATATTACATTTTGGTTTTTAACTTCACAATGATGGTGGCTATAGTGAAAGATCTACTTCTAGGAATATGAGGCAAGCAAAGTGAACTGTCAAGAGTCTTTCTGCTGTGAAGTCCAGAGGTTAAATGTATTTCAAGAAATAATATCTAATACTATGTAAGGAGATTGGATATACAGTTCCCAGGGAAAAGAAATATCTGTGTGCAGTTTGAAAGGTTATCTTATTTCCTCTAGGAAGAGGCAGTTTCTGATTATGCTTCTAACAAAACAAATGAAATAGCTTGGTAATGCTGGAGACTGTAGATGGTAAATGAGTATGTCATCTTTGCCAGTTGAAGTATCACCTGAACATTTTCTCTGTGAAGGCTGAAGAATACTGAGAATAAAATAAAATAATCTTGCTAGCATCACTGTATTGATTGAAGGCACAAAATATTCTGCTTTAGCCAATGCTTGGATTAACCAAATATTCAGTATTTATTCTCTCTGGCTATATATATATATGTGTGTGTGTATATATATATTTAAGTGTGTGTATATATTTAAGTATATATATATATAAATGCATTTTAAAATAAATTAAAACCAAGTTATCCATCTGTCAGACTGCTTCTGTGAGACTCATTCTCTGTCAAGAGCTTTACTGGGCAACATGTAGCTCGAAGTAGCTGCTTTACAAAAGACAGATAATTTTGAGGCAAAGTTGTCATGACAACTTTAACTCCACCTCTGCCTTTTCTTCTGTGTGCACAATATGAATGAAGGGGTGGAAAGATTGTCAAGGGCACCTTGATTTCTGTGAATTCAGAGTTTGGTTTAAGCAGTGTTTTTATTTATTTTTAATTGCTTTTTTTTGACAATTGTGATTAGCTGTGTATTTAGTCGTTTGGGGTATTTGAGGATCTTATGGATGAATGACTTGAATAGTATGCAAGAAGAAAAATGAAAGAGACAAAGACTCTAGGACTCTGCTGAAAATTGCATAGAACTCCTGTTAGAGCATTGTGTTAAACCCCTCTTTCAGCAATACTTCCTATGAAAAGAAGGATCTTTGATGCCATTATTCTAAATACATTGTCCTTGGTTTTGATTTCATGGCAGGTTTACCTTGGGATAACACCACAGAACTAGATGACTCTATTTCTAATTCACAGCAGCATAAGTAAAGCCAAGTTCAGGTAAAACTTGTTCTTTAATAAACACAGTTTCCTTTCTTTTTTTCCTTGCATAAACAAAGCAAAATAAGCACAATAATTTGACTCTAAGCAGTCACTGAATTACTAATGCATATCACAAATGCAACCGGGAACCATCTTCACTTACTTCTTAGTGTTTGTTACAGCTAATTCTGGAAGCAGCAGGGATTTTGGATGTCCAACTTGTTTTGTCAGAGCAGGAACTGTTCCAGAGTAATTTAAAACAGTATCTTAAATGGGAAGGTAGCAGATGGATGGCTCTGTTTCTTTGCTGGTACTAGCAACAGTTAAGTGTGTTTACTAACACTATTTTGGAGGAAGCCAGTGCTGCCTGTGATCCACAGGGATCTACAAGCCCACCTGCTCTCTGTGCATCCAGCTGACTTGTGAGGGGCCTTTCCAGTCTATCCCTGACCATACACTTCCCAAAGAGCCTACCTGGCAGCTTGCAGCACTGCTGCTAGGACACGGGAAATTTGGCATAACTTCCAAATGAATGATGTTAGGGGTTGGAATTAAATTGATGAACTGTTTCATTTCATTTCAGTGTTCAGGACGCTCCTGCGTAAGAAAGAAATTGCTGTAGTCTCTAGTGGTTCAGCTGGACTTGAGCTTTAAAATTTGGGCCAGATGTTGGTACTAGCTGATGTAAGCAATGTGGAGCAAAAGCTGCTGGAATGCAAGAATTTGAGCATGAACTGCAAACTGAAGAACTACCAATGAATGGCTTCAGCAATAACTTTTGGCTACAGATATGTAGGGTCCATCTGTGCTAGGAAAATGGTCAGCTGCTGACAACTGTTGTTAACAAGAGTGCAACAATGGCAGGAAACTCTCTAGGGCAGGATTAAAGTGCAGGCATTAAGAGGGAGATTTCCCTGCTGTTGCCCTGCCAGTGTACCTTTTCTGTGGATAAGAGGCTTCACTGCTGTGGTGCCTTGCCAAGGGTGCATTTGCCATATTGTGAAAAAGAGCTGTGCTAAATGGTAGAGCTGATAGAAGCTTGCACAAAATTATTTAACAAGCTAGGAGAAAGTATTACCAAGCAGAAGCAGGTCTGCATTTTAAAATGACACCTGGGTAAGACTAGTCAAAGCTAGACTCCTGGACAGATTTGAAGAGCTGCTGCCTGTGTATGTGGGGATGAATTGTTGTGGCAATCTGCGAAGTAAACACCTACTTCAGGAGGATTAGAAAAAGCACGGTCTGAAGAATGCAAGCAGGACCAACAGCCATGAGCTGTTTGGATGGGGACAGTGGATTATAAATTGAAACTTATAAACATTTGGTACAAATGAGGTGGTTTGGCCCTGATTAGGGTCCAAATGCCCAACAAAGCTCCTCTATCACTCCCCTTCTTAAATGGGTAAGGAAGAGGGGAAAAATATAACAGAAGCCATTGATAAGACAGAAGCAATTTAATACTAACAATAAGCAGAGCAATAGACTGCATGTAAAGCAAAAGCAGGAAAGAGAGATGTTAGTTTCTACTTCCCATCAGCAGACAATGTTTGGACTCAGAAAGCAGGGCTCTCTACACTTGGTGGTTACTTTTGGAGGACAGATGCCATGGACAAATCTCCCCAGACTTCCTTCTTTTACTTCATTCTTATATTTGAGCTGACATCATATGGCATGGAATATTTCTTTGGCCACTCTAGGTCAGCTGGCTCAGCTCTGTCCCCTCAGCATACTCTCGGGGTGGGGAAATGTTGGAAAAGCACAGCCTGAGTTCTCCGCTCAGCAGTAGCCAAAAGACTGCTGTGTTATCAACACTCAGCTACAGCACTGCAAAGCACAGCACTAGAAAATTAACACAGCTCAGCCCAAACCCACTACACTTCTGAACCTCCTCTCGTCTATGGATATTCCTTTCCCTGTGGCAGATCTCTGTGTGCTATTCTCATTGACACAGAGGAAGATCAGCTTGATGTAATGTGAGTCAAATCTCAAAATGTAAGTGATCCACAGTGAAGGTGACACTCCCTGCTACCTGGGTCAAAAAAGGCCCATGCAGTGTCACTGACTGTTCTTGTTGGGAGATGTGTAAATAAACTTTAAATGGCCACAAAGCTATTCATAGTTCAGTAACTAAAGGAGAGAAGAAAGACCTATTATGACAGATTTTACTGTCTTAAGCACAGAAGGTCTCCCAGCAACTTGAGAAAAATAATTAGACAACTTGCCCAAATAAGGAAAGGAGTGGGAGCAAAGCCAAGAAAGCATCACTGGCTCAATTCCAAGCATTTGGAACAATAATGGACTGAAACTGAAGGATTAGAGCTGGATATAAGGAGTTTTGGATACTGTGCATTGGTTCGAGATGAATAGCACTTGAACACTGCAGTGATGGGTACACACAAGGATCTAATAATGCATACTTTCCAGAGATATAAAAGTGTAAAACTCTGCTGATGAGTAGGAGAAATAAGTGAAATTCAGCTTTTACATTTATTGGCTCTGAACACCTCACTAGAGAGGCTTCATTACCTAGCAAGAGCTGGCATGGAAGCTTCTTGTATTCTTGTTGGCTGTGAACATTTTCCATAAAATTTGGACTTGTAATGTCAAAGCAACAGAACTGTTTTGGACTCTTGACTCAAGAAGAGTGGTCTCCAGGCCATAAATTTTATAATTTCATAGCTCACTTGGAAAACCTCATTCCTTTCTCCTCCCAGCAAAGTTTTCTAGATGTTCATCTGGGCCATTTAGTCTTCTCAAAAAAAGGGATGTTGAATGATTTGATTTTCTTGGCAAAGATGGGTTGTATTGTTCAGATTGGGATTCTGGGCACAGCTCTGTGGCATGTGAGAGAGTTGTGTTCCCTTGGTCTTTACGGCCCTAGCCTTTCAAGGTCAATATTTTTTAATGTATGCACACTGATTTTTGATGTGTATCCCACTAGTCTAGCATTTTTCTGGCTTCATTCTGCAAATTTTTGCCTGTGACTGCTTTTGCTAACTTCAGGAGATCGGTTTCATCAGTATGACTATATATGCTTGAATAAAAATTTGAGGGAAGGCAGACCTCCTTTGTTCTCCTTTAAAAATACCAAAAGTAAAGGTTAAAGCTATCACTTTAACCAAAGAATCAAGTTTGCTAATGATACAAAACTGGGGGTGGTGGTGGCCGACACCCTGTTAGTCTGTGCCACCATCCAATGAGATCTGGACTGACTGGAGAGCTGGGTGAAGGCAAACCTCATTAAGTTCAATAAGGACAAGTGCAGGGTCCTGCACCTGGGGAACAATAACAGTAGGCACCAGTACAAGTTAGGGGTTGCCCTGCTGGAGAACAGCTCCATAGAGCAAGACCTTGGAGTCCTAGCAGAGAGCAAGTTCTCCACAGGACAGCAATGTGCCTTTGTGGCCAAGAGAGACAATGGCATCCTGGAGTGCATCAAGAAAAGTGTGTCCAGCTGGTCTAGGGACATTCTTCTCTACTCTGCCCTGGTGAGACCACACCTGGAATATTGTGTCCAGTCTTGGGGTCTCCAACTCAAGAGAGACAGGGACCTGTTAGAGAGTCTAACAAAGAGGTATGGGAATGATTAGGGGACTTGAACATTTCCCCCGTGAAGAGAAACTGAGAGACCTGGGGCTGTTTAGTCTTGAGAAGGCTGAGAGAGGATCTCTGAATGTCTATGAATATCTGAGGGGTGGGTGTCTCTTTTCGGTGGTGCACAATAATAAGACAAGGAACAATTGATGCAAACTGGAACAGAGAAGGTTTCACCTCAACATCAGGAGAAACTTTTTTACAGTGATAGTGACAGAGCACTGGAACATGGTGCCCAGGGGGGTGGTGAAGTCTTCTCTGAAGGCTTACAAAACCTGCCTGGATGCATTCCTGTGTGAATTACCCTGCTTAATCCTGCTTTAGGCAGGGAAGTTGGACTCAATCAATGATCTCTGGAGGTCCCTTCCAACCTCTGACATTCTGTGATTCTGTGACATGTCATGCACAGATTCTCCCTCTTGTAATGTCTTGTAGGCTTTAAGGCCAAAGATGCAATTGCAGCTAATTTGGCCTCATTGTAAAAGATTCATCAACTTGAACAGGGAATCTCTGAAGCTATGTCAGAGGGGGCAAGAACTGACTGTTCTGTATAATCTAGCTATTTTTCTTTGATAAAATCTTCTGCAGTTAAGCCACTACAGGCTTCATGTGCCATTTTTGTTTTCCATGCAGTCAGACATACATTTACCCAGTAGAAGCTTGGAAGCTTCTAAAAGCTTTTGCTTTTCAAAAGCAGTTTGATGTTTTCATTTGCTTGACCTGCTCTTTCCCTGGTTTACCATCATGGCTGAGGTATAGGCTGGAGTACCTGTTCTAGGATGGGCATTTAAAAAATACATTTATCTGTTTTATTTTAATAGGAGAAACAGAAATTCTGAGACTTTTCTCCCCCCTGATTCTAGCTAGCTGTTAAGGGTATCTTGAGGTCCCTCCCAGAGGTTCATCCTCATTACAATGAGGGAATGAACATTTCTCCCAAGTGCTTAACTCTGTCTGACATTAGGCACAACTGGAGCAGAGAAGTGGAGAAGAAAAGAACAAGTAAAAGCCGTTCTCAAGTGCACAGTGAAATGTTTTCCCCTCTGAGCAAGACGAAATAGAAACCTGTGAATTCCTCCTGAGGCACCTTCCTAATGTGGCATAGCTAAATGTTACCCTCTTCAGAGCTGTGTCTGAGTGTCACTGTCAAGCCCTAAGGAAACATTCAGAAAACCCAAGAAATATCAGCCTTTGTGCCTGCAGACTGTAGTGTTAATTGCCTGATTTAATGCAACACAAGTTAAGAATTTCATCAGGAGACAGCTCTGCTCTTCTCAGACTGTGTCTTAGCTTTCTATTCCTTTTCTGTAATTAAGTATCATCTGTAACTCTGATTTTTTTTTTTAGATTCATCAGTTTGTTGTAGATCAAACAAAACAACATTTGAATGCAGAATTTTTAATATGTGTTCTTCTTATGTCTTATTAATGGAATCAGCCAGCTTAGGAAAAGTATGTCAGAGATAACAAACTTACAGAAAATATTCTTTATTCCTCTTCTCTTTCAGAAAATATAGGTTATGCTTATGAAGATTAACTCCTTGCTTTGGTAACTGGAGTGATCTATTTTTATTCAGGTGAGGAAAAATGTATACACCAACTCTATGTCTTTTATGTCCTTCAGTGCCTAATTCTGTCAGGTGCAGACCAATATGGCCCCACAAAGCCTGAGCCTGGCACAAGCAGAGCCCAGGACATCAGGGCGTGAAGCCACTTAAAAGCATGGATCCAAGAAGGAACTTTGATGGTTCTGTAGGTTTGTGGTATGGTTTGTGGTGGACATCTGGTCTTCCCACACCTGTTTTTGCCCTCCACACAGGCAGGAGAGTCTCAAGGACAACGGACAAATCTCTCAAGCAGCACAATGTCATTCACATTTGAGTGGTACTTGGCAGGGAGGAGAGGGAATACATCTCAGACTCTACACATGCTCTCATTTCTCCAGCTACATTTTTGTAGCATGAGCTAGAGCATTTTCATGGTAATAAATGAAACCTTGATTTCTCTTTTATTCTCTTGCATGTGTTCAACCTTTGCACAGGAGCTACTGAGACTTGACTAGGCACCTTGTGACAGGCCAACAGACCCAAACTTAAAGTCTCAAATATTCACTAAAGAAAATCAAAACCTGGAAACAATTTTAAATAAAACCAGAAAGATATGGTAAGAAAAGGGAGCTCCATGAAGGTGAGACAGCACTTTTCTAAAGCCACATTTCTTTATCTTGAGCACCTATGCAGGGAGGGAAAGAGAACTTCCCCCACAATGCCTGCACCAGACATGAGAAGCTGGTGATAAAAGACTGCTTCTGCAGTGCATGTGCTATGAAGGAAGGTCAGAAAGCAGTCACACTAGCAGGAAAAGAATGACTCCCAAGACCACTTACTCATTTCTTGGAACATTCTTGAAACCCACACTGTGTATGCCTAAACTCATGAACCTATTTTCAAGAAGGGTTTAGAAACATAGACTGTGCATGGCAATTAATTAGTGTATACCTGCCCAGAGGAGGGACAAGGATAGCCATAAAATGCCGTAAATCGATGCTCCTGCTGTGGGTGGTTGTACCTCTCAAGACCAACTGATGTGGTGTTGTGCCCCCTATGTTGTGACTGGTTAGAGCTGTCTTTGAGGTGAGCAATTAGAGTTATCTCTGTATCATGCCAACACTGTTGTGAGCATTTAGTTATCTCCAGGTTATGCCCACTTTGTTGTCAACAGGTGAAGTAGCTAATTAAAGTAATGTTTTGTAAATTGGTTCTTTCACCTTGGTCCTACACCTAGGAATCAATGACCTGCTCACAGGATGGAGCCCACACTAAAATATTTACTCTTCCTGGTTGCATTGTTTCATGTCATGGTTCTGCACCAGTATGGCCTGATGGGTCCGAGGAAGAAATGCAAATGCTGCTTCAGTTCATCTGGTTACTCCCACAACTGGTCCTTGCTGGAGTAGTATTTTCTTTCAAAGTGTGCTAACCCAGACCTATGTTATAAGTGCAGAAGAATTAAGGACCTGGTTTTCTGCTTTTGATGCTTAAAACACATCCGTTCTAGAACTACTTAAATAAATACTGAAGCCCTGTTTGCAGCAAGGAAGTATGAGGATTTGCAGTTTGCAAACTTGCAGGTGGTGATTAGTTTGTTTAATCCTGTTCAAAACTGGCCTGGCTTCTTCCTCAACTCTGAGAGAGATCTTTAGGCAAATGTCCTAATATATTCACCACATGAACAGTTTGCAGGTCAGTGACTGTACATTCAAAAGTGTTTTACTCAGCAATAAAACCTTCATCATGGTTTCATTACCATAAACACGTGGTGGCAAAAGTACTTCAGAGCTTTGTATCACATGTCAGCTTTAAATTAATTCTTAATTACAATTCTCCTGGGGTTACCCACAATGAGTCAAGGTCTTGCACTAATTGAACAGGAGGAAAAAATAAAATTAATGGACTGCAAAGGTCAGTATGTGTCTTATGACTCATATAATAACTTATTGTAAATACATGAGAGTGGCTGTACAAAGCTACATGTAGTCGGGTGGAAGCCTATAAAGATCCGGCACCTGGGGTCTACTGTTTTTATTTAAAACCCCCCAACCTTGTTACTGCTTTAGGTGTTCATGATACCCTTAATTTCTTCTGCTTTGCTTCTATGACATATTGTACCTTTTGTGATTTTTGTTCTTGCTTGAGAAAATTTATATTATGTGTGACCAAAGGTCTTCTAACCCAGTGTTGCCAGCAGCAAATGCTCAAATTAAAGGAAACAGCAATAATGCTGCATTTTTTTCTCAGTAACCTGTTCTGACTCCCAATTCAAGTTTGCTAGAGGCTGTTGCAAGTGTTAAGTGTTCGGCAATGCTTATGTTGTTGGACTAGTCTGGATTGCGAGGGTCTGACCTTGGTGGCATAGAAGAGTCCTTCCTGCCCTCAGGTCCCATGATCACAGACTGCTGTGGGATGGATGATGCGTGCTGTATCCACATTGTAGAGTGGTTCTGTGTATTAGTGAAGAAATCTATGAGAGAAGAGAGATATGTTCTAAAAGGCTCCAGCTGAGGAAAATGCATTTATCATTCTTTGGGATTTTTTTTTTTCTTGGACCACGGTGGTTGAGTCATGAGATAGAAATCTCTAGAAAACTGAATTCAGGCATTAAAAACATGCTTTGTTTTCAGACTGTCCTGTCATTTTCCTACAATGTTCCAAGAGCTACTCTTGAAAACACAGGGAAAAAAAAAGAAGTTTAAAGAATTTTCAAAGCTTAACAGGGAGACGGACTGGGATATCAGATTGGCAGAAGTAAAATCTGGACCTGGTACATTTCCTAGGTCTCTCTGGAAATAACTTACTAATGCCAGCTGTGGCTGTGATTATTTGTCCACTGGAATGAAACCAGTCATTAGATACTAATGCCTTCTAGTCACTAATGACCTGCTCGAGATTTGAACCAATAATTTACAGGTTAATGACCTCAAATCCTATTACCAATGTGCATGAGACTGAGAAAAGTGGAGCAAGTGGGATTGAGCTACTTAGTAATAATTGTAAAAAAAGTAAGAAGCCACTTTCTTGCATAGGAAATGCCTTTGAAATGTTAAAAAAATGATTGTACAAACTTTAGAACTTAATTCTACCCTTGGTCTTCTGAGTACCAGGAGAATTATGTTTTTCCACACATGCTGAAGTATCATCTGGAGCCAATAAATGAACAGAATCATGATCAGCTAAGCCATACTTGTTCTAGGTCCCTACCCACAAAATTTGAAAGTTGTTTTTGAACATCCATGGTGTCTGTGCAAAGAATAATCCCAATGTGAGTTGTGTTCCTATGAAATTCCATCTACTGGTAGAAAACTTGGGCTTGTGTTTCTGACTTAACCCCTGTTCAGCAATGTGAGCCATGGTTTGAATAAATATTGTGCCTGTGTGGTGATGGATAGAACAATACATCACAAACTCATTCCACTGTACCTGTATGGCTTTGCTTGTTCTTACAATTAATGGTTTCCATATCCTGGGTCTTTAGTTTCTGTTCCTGAAAGCTGTGAAAGATGGAATTTGGATGAGAATGGGCTCTTGCTCTATGAGTTAAGGTGAGACCCTTAATGTAGCTGGTACATTCTTAGGTATAGAAATTTGTAAATCATATCTAGTGTTATATCAAGTGTGAGTGAGACTGTGCACGTGTGAAGGCTCCAGAATTAATGAAAAAGTAGGATTTAAAATAATAATAAGTCAGAAGACTGAAGAAAACAAGATGAAGTAAGAGAAGAATGTAAGTAAAAGCAAGGGAAAGTGTTGGAAGCAGTGATGATTGCTTCGGTTTCTGTGATATGAAGCCAAACCGATGCAAAACAACTCATGCTGGATAGGAGTCTTCTTTGGCAAGCGAAATTGTGAAGGCTCCAAAGCTCATTCTTCCTGTCAGCACTCAGGATGAACACTGAATATCGCAGGGCTGCTTTCTATCACCTCATCTCCCAGCCTATATTGATAATGAGGACTGTTCTGTCCCAGGTGCAGGGCTCCGCACTTGGCCTTGTTGGACCTCATGAGGTTCACCTGGTCCCATCTCTCCAGCTTATCTATGTCACTGTGAATGACATCCCTTCCCTCTGGTGTATTGACAGCACTACTCATCTTGGTGTCATCTGCAAACTTGCTGATGGTGCACTCAATCCCATTGTCTATAGCATTTATAAAGGTATTAAGCAGTACAGGTCTTAGTATAGACCCCTGAAGGACAACACTTGTCACTTCTCCCCATCTAGACTTCAAGCCATTAAGAACCACCACCCCCTGGAAACAACCATCCAGCCAATTCCTTATCCACTGAACAGTCCACCCATCAAATCTGTATCTCCAACGCGGCCAGTAGGATGTTGTGAGCAACCATGTAAAGGCCTTGCAGAAGTCCAGATAGATCACATCCATAGGTTGTCCCTTTTCCACTTACGTAGTCACTGATGCAAAAGCTGGACATGAGCCAACAGTGTGCACTTGCAGCCCAGAAGGCCAATTGCATCCTAGGCTGCATCAAAAGAAGTGTGGTCTGCAAATCAAGAAAGGTGATTCTGCCACTTTGCTCTGCTCTGGGAAGACCTCACCTGAAGCACTGTGTGCAGCTCTGATGCTCTTAGAGCAAGAAGAACATGGAGCTGATGTAGCAGATTCAGAGCAGAGCCAGGAAAATGACCAGAGTGCTGTAAAACCTCTCCTACGAGGACAGGCTGAGGGAGCTGGGGTTGTTTAGCCTGGAGAAGAGAAGACTCTGGGGAGACCTAATAGTAACCTTCCAGTACCTGAAGGGAGCCTACAAGAAGGCTGAAAGGAAGTATTCCCAAAGGCCTGAAGTGATAAGATGAGGAGCAATGGTTTTAAACCAGAGAAGAGTATTATTTAGGTTGCATAACAGGAGGAAGTTATTTGCCATGAGGGTGGTAAAACACTGGAACAGGGGGAGATAGTTGAGGCCCCATCCTTGGAGAAGGGAGGTTCAGCAGGACTCTGGGGGATGTCCCTGCTCATTTCAGAGGGGCTGGACTAGATGGCCATTGGAGGAAGCATGATCTCAGTGATTATAACCACAGAGGAATGAGTAAAATTTGAGAGAATGGATGTAAGGGAGGGAAATCTATTTGAAGATAAAAGCCTACTTCCCTGCCTGTATGGCTTTGACTTGAGTTTTGCTGTTTCATCTGACACAGAGGAACCCTACTGAGATTCCTCAGCCTATCACAGTTCTTGCTATAGCTGCCTTTACAAACCCCATGTTGTTATCCCAGTCCTGGAGGCACCTGGTGATTTATTAGAGTTTATAAAAGGAATCTGCCACAAAGCACAGAACCGTGGTACAGCCCTAGCCAGCTGGCTGTCCTCTAAAAATGCTGAGAAATAATTAAGGGTTAGAAGTAAGTGGGATAATAAATGGTGGGGAGATTATTGATCTACTATTAGGAAAATTATGTGGTAAAGCTAATTAATGTTGAACCCAAGCTACTCTTACATTGCTGCCAGTCATGCAATGGCCTTGTCAAGGTGTTAGCTTAATTCTTGCCTCCATGGACCACTTTGACCAAGGTTTAGTTACTTTGTTTAGACAAGAAATAAATTAAAGCTTTAGAGACAAAGGACATATGAGGCTTTTTTTTTTTTTTTTCTTTTTAATTTGTTACAAATGCAGGCCTAACATTAAGAAAGGGACTGCTAAATTACGGTACTGAGGTTTTATGAAATGTAATTATAGGTCCAAAGATACTTTGTGTAGAAGGAAAAAGCTTGCTATACCCTATTAAAGTGTTTTATGTCCAGAGAAGACTGAGACAATGCATTATGGGTCTAAATGAACATAATTGTCTAGGAAGGAATAATTGAAAATTGTCCTTTAGATGTTGAAATAAAGCTATACATCATATGAGAGTGTCAGCAGTTACTATGTATCTCCAGTTGCATAGACAGGTTTCCTTGGGGGCTCAGAATTTATGCTTCTAAGTAAACAAAAGTGGCATTAGTTATTTAGGGTTTCTGTTTCAGCATGTGGGCACCACTGGACCGCTTGAATTTCAAGAGGCAACACATTTTGCCATTACATTGCTGGAGTGACTGAACTCTTTGAACTGTGGGGAGCTAGGACACCTTTGAGTCCCTGCTCACTGGCCCTGAGTCACTCCTGGTGTCTTAGCAGTACTGTGGGCTGGGTAGGAGTGTGGGAAAGGTGTGCTAATGCTTATGGCAGCATAAGCATGTGTGTGTTGGGTGCAGTCTTGGATGAGCTGGTGTACACATCCTCCCTTCCCTGAAAGGACCATGTGTATCTGCTCTGTGGAATGGGAAAAGTACTCAAACGTGAGAAGTAACAGCTCTGGCTGTGGTCACACTCACATCTCGGGGTAGAGGAGCAGAGCTGCATATTCAGCAATCATTTCTAATTAACATTGTCTCTTAACTGAAAAGAAATTAATAAATACGTGACTATCTTGATCTTTTTGAAAGCTAAGAGTCTTTGAATGAGAATAATAATGTATTTTGCATTTGGATTATGTTAATTACTTCAGTCAGCTTGATGGTAATTAGCAAAGTTTGTTTTGTTTGTGGATAACAACACACAGGAACACCGTGAGAGTTTAATTAACGTTTGGTAACCAATCTGATATTCTTTGGGTGAGTGTTCTGTGCAAACTGATTCCACTTGCTGTTCAGGAGAGGCTGTGCTACCTTTGCTCAGGCACAGCAGTGACTTATTCCCTAAGAAAGCCCAGTACAGCTTGTTGAACTTCTTTCAGCAGCAGTGACATATACTAATCATAAGTTAACCCTCCCTTCTTCTATGGTAGTAGCGATTGGTAAATTTTTAGTACCATGGCAGAGAAGAAAAATCATACTAATTTTGTTTGTTAGTGTGTGGCTGTGTAGTTAAATTATAAAATAGTACAAAGCTAATCAAAACTGTAATACATATCTGTATACGAATGCTGCTGTAAAAAGCGTGTTCCTCTTTAAACTGCAAATCACATGTAGGCTATGTAAGATGAATGCTGTTGAGCTGTATGGTACATAGAGAATTTTGCATCTGTCATAATTACTTTCTCAGTGAGGATCATGGCTAGAGAGACTGAAGGAGAAGGAGAAAGTTAGTAGTGGAAGAGGGCATAGGCTGCTGGAAATGCTTTTTAACAATAGGTTTAGCACCTGATGATGGTTTTGATAGCAGGTTCTGCTAAGTGCCATAAAGAGATTCGCATTTCTGTGTATATGTGTTTACTTATATAAATACATGCATGAGGTGCAGTCTGTAAAACAATGTGCTTTATGTCACAGTTATAACAGCAAGAGAAAAAGGATGCATGTCTCTGCCTGCTGGAATGTCCTGGAAGTGATGTTTGGACTTTTGAGAACATCTGGGTGAAGGGAATAATACTGAAAACATAAGAGTGAGTAATGAAAAGCTTTACAAGAAATGATCTGATGAGGTAGGGAAGTATGTGAAGTGTGTTTAACAGTGTGAGAAGCACTTGGCGAGGAAGACTAGTAATGGTGTGAGCCAAAGAATAAAAAATCCCTTGGAAATAGCAGCCTGATTGGACACCCAACTATGGGTTTGGGAATCTGCTTGGAACAGTTCTTTCTGTATTTGTTTTGGTTAAAGTGGAAGGAATTGTTAATATATCAGTATTCAAAATCAGAAGGGATCTGCAAAAAAGCTATCCTCAGAAAAGTTATGATTCATAATCTTAAGGGAAAGAAGCAGCCTGCCAGTCAGATGTGGATGTGGAGATAAGAGGATACTTCACGTTTACAAAATCTGTGTTGGAGTATTGTTTTGGAGTCACATTAACTTGAAACAGGCTCAGCAGTGAAATTTGACCTATTAGAAAAAGCTGGAGGAATTGCCTTGTCAAGAAAGTGAAAGAGAAGTAGAGAACAGGACTGGAATCTTCAAACATAATGAAGGGTTTAAAGAGATTGGTGATTAATACTTCTCTAGGTCCGTGGAGGGTAGGATGAGAAGTAGTCAGTGTAATTTGTAGCAAGGGAGGTTTAGGTTAGATATTGGGAGAAAGTTTCTAACTATAACAATAGTTAAGTACTGAAACAGATTGCCTCGGGAGTCTGTGTGGTTCCAGGCACTGTCAGTTTTTAAGAAAGATCTAGTCTGTCAGAAATGGTCTAAGGCTGGCTGAGCTTGTGTGAAAGCTGGAGGAGCTGATGGCCCCTTAAAATTCCTTCCTTTCCCATAGTACACTCATACATATTTTATGTAGGTAATGTAATATATAATTAATAAGTTCTTCCATAAAAGTTGATGGCTTTGCATCTTATTAGCCATCATAATCAGAAGAGCCTTTTAAAGTTCTACAGTGAGGGCCTTCACAGGATGGGGAAAGACATACAGCAGTCCTGGGACCTTCAGGGGATTGGGAGGTACCTCAGAAATCGGAATCTGAACAGCTCACTGCATAATTCTCTATCACCAAGCTGAGTCTCTTCATGTTAACCTTTCCAGAAATTAAAATGTAGTGAAGCACTGGTGGTTCATCCCTGTGACTTCTGCCTGCTAACGGGTGCTTTACTGCAGTGCTGTGCTTTACAGTGGAAGTCACTAGGAAGTGTCATGCACCATTACTGGGTAATACCTTTTATTTTCTGCAAAGTAATTGCATACTGCCTGTGGGAAGCAGGGCAATAGACTCAAAATTAATAAAAAATTTTCTGCAGTCTTAACTGAGGTCCTGGTTCTGCAATCTACTGTTTGGAAGCCAGCTGTAAAGTGAATATTTTTTTCAGATGCACAGGAAGGAAAAGAGTACTTCCATTTAGATAACTTCATCCTAGATGAAATGACGTAAGGAATCAGAAAGGGTGAAAAAATTCAGTATCTCTCCAGCTCAGTAAATTCTTAATCAAAGGTGATTTAGCTGTACTTTGATTAAAAGTAGCTATATTTAGATTAAAATAATTTTCCTTCTAGCAAAGTTTAGTCACAGAATCATAAAATAGTGAAGTTATACAGGCTGGGAGGTACCTACTGTAGCCCAAGCCCCTGCTCACAGCAGGCCCAGGACCTTGTCTAGTCAAGCTGTGAATAAACCCAAACAGAGGTTCCACAGCCTCTTTGGGCAGCCCACTCTTAACCACCTTCATGATAAAAATATTTTGTGATATCTAATTGAAATTTCCCATGTTACAGCTCATAGCTGTTACCCTTAACCCTTTTGCTGTCAGTCTGAGCTTCTGAGCAGCATCTGCCTCTGTCTCCTCCACTCTGCCTTGTTAAGGCAACCAGATCCCCACTGAGCCTGTTCTTCTCCAGCCTGAATGAACTCCCTTTCCACTCAGAGCAATAACTCCTGCCCTTCACTGGGTAATTATTCCAGGCAATTATTTCTTGTACAAATCTGGTCATACTCCATATAAGATCTTATGAACACTGAGTAGAAGGGAAGGATCATCTCTTCCAATCTGCCCAGGAGGCTATTGGCCTTTTTTCTGCAAGGGCACATTGCTGAATCATGTTGTCCACCAGGACCACCAAATGGTTCTGCAAAGCTACTCTCCAGCCAGTCTTCACTATGCTGGCACTGTTGTGTGGGATTGTTGTGTCCCAGGGGCAATTTTAATGGCAGATGCTAGATTTGAAATGCCATATTCAGGAGCTCTGAAGCTGTCTTTACACTAGTAAACTAAAATTAACTTTGCCACATGCCTAAACACTGGAACCCCATTGTGCACATTGTTAAATTATCCACGTAACTGCTGGCATGATTTTGACCTTGTGTATTAGAATGATAACACTTGGGCATGGTGGTTGTGTTTGTCATAGAGCAGCATCCATTCCTAGTGTCCAGCTTGTGTCAGAGATTAGAGACTTGATTGGTACTTGTATCAGTACCTCACCTGGTGACCTCAGCAGAGGCACCGTTCTTTGATTCATATTATTTCTTGGTTAAATACACCTTGAGAGTGTGTTCTAGTTTTGGGAGAAGGATCTTTCACCTGCTGGTGGATCAATTGTGTGCCTCAGTGCACAGGCTAGTAGTGTTTTGGGCTCCCTGTTGAATAGTTATATGATTTCTGATTTTATAGCTCTAGCTGAATGGTAATGTCAATTTATAAATGAACACTACTAAATGTATTATATGAATCTGGGGGAAAAGGTGTGTGCATAGTGTCTGAGTAAGTAATTATAGGTTGCTGGAGAATGAGCAATATGAGTAAATACTGAGTAAAAATGGAAGCAGTGTTCAAAGAAACAGTTCAGGAATACTTACCTCTGTTTTGGAGCATTTAGGATCATGCTGGCCATGGTCTTCGCCCCACCTAGATAAACTAGTTCAAAATAGGCAAGGAGCAGAAGACTTTGGTTTTGTTGCTCTTTATCTGCTGTGGATAAGGATTTGAAGACGGATGAAGCAGGAATGTGCTTTGTCCTTGTTCTTTATCACACCAAGAAGTCATCTTTCTGCATGGGGCTAGATGGTCATTGGACAGCTAAGGCTATTGTATTTTATGTGTTTTGGTCTCTGTGCAGGTCCTGGACATGGCTGCACCCAGTGTGGTAGGTGTAATGTGGAGCATGTGTGGGGCTGTTGGTTGTTTCTGTTAACTCCAGTGACTGTAAAGGAAATACAGACATTCTTGTCTGGAGTCTATTCCCTTGCTGTGCTAATCACAAGAAAGAGTCAGGATGCTTGATTTCAGGTTTTTAATTTTGCCTTACAAGCGTAACTGCAAGTAAAGTTATTTATTTTTAGAAATATTAGGGACATACGCTATGCAATATGGATGTTTAGCAATTACTGAGAGAGTAACAGAAATAATTAATCCTCTGGCTCTTTTGCTGGCTTTCATCCAGCCAACAGAGTAGGGCTTATAAGATACAAGCAATAGGAACCTGCTGTGGCCACTTTCACAGTGCTTCAGGATTAGACCCTCTGAGGTAAATTGTTGTTTTCATGCAGTTATCTCACAGTGCCTCAGTGAAGGGTTTTTTTTGTGACCCATTCTGAACAAATGCTGGGAATAGCAGCAGGGACCTGCAGCTGGACAGACATGGTAAAAGTCCATCCTGCCACTAGAGTTACAGACTGTGTTCTCAAGCAGCTTGGTTAGACTCACACTGGGAGCATGCTTTCCTCTCTGCTTTCATTGTTTCACAGGATCACAGGATGTCAGGGGTTGGAAGGGACCCAAAGAGATCATTGAGTCCAACCCCACTCCTACAGCAGGACCATGCAGTCTAGCTCAGGTCACAGAGGAATGCATCCAGACAGGCCCTGAAAGTCTCCAGAGAAGGAGACTCCACAACCTGTTTGAGCCTGTTCCAGTGGTCTGACCCTTCACTGTTTCAGGGAAGAGTAGCATATATCAAAACAGAGGTGTTCTTTGGAGGGTTATCTAATAGGATAGTTGGGAATCATATAGATTCATAGAATCACTGAGATTGAAAAAGACCCTTGAGATGATCAGGTCAAACCATTAACTCTACCAAGTTCACCACTAAATCATATTGCTGAGTGCCACATCTAAACAACCTTTAAATGAAAACATTAAGTCCTGGACCTAGTCCAGAATAGCTGTGCAGAACTGTGCAGACTGGGTGTGGACTGGATGATGGAGACAGCTCTGTTTCTACAACTGGGGAGTTCTTATAGACAACAAGTTGAACAAGAGTTAACAACATGTTCTGTCAGAGAAGAGGCTCACAGAACCATATCCTGAGCTGCATTAGTGAAAAGAGAGGCAGCAGGCAGAGTGCCATCATTCTTTCCTTATATTTGGCATTTATGAGTGACATCCAGAGCACTGTGCATGGACTTGATGGGTGGACAACTCGCTGGATAAGGAATTGGCTGGATGGTCGCACACA
This sequence comes from Psilopogon haemacephalus, assembly GCA_013396835.1. NCBI lineage: Eukaryota > Metazoa > Chordata > Aves > Piciformes > Megalaimidae > Psilopogon > Psilopogon haemacephalus. The sequence goes on from VWZI01019786.1 coordinate 298,199, forward strand.
GAGAGTGGTGATCAACAGCACAATGTCCACCTGGAGACCAGTGACAAGTGGCGTCCCTCAGGGATCAGTGCTGGGACCAGTGCTGTTTAACATCTTTGTCAGTGACATGGACAGAGGAATTGAGTGCACCCTCAGCAAGTTTGCAGATGACACCAAGCTGTGTGGCACAGTTGACTTGCTGGAGGGCAGGGATGGCATCCAGAGGGACCTGGACAGGCTGGAGAGATGGGCCCAGGCCAACCTCATGAAATTCAACAAAGCCAAGTGTCAGGTCCTGCACCTGGGTCAGTGCAATCACAACTCTAGGCTGGGTGGTGAGTGGCTGGAGAGCAGCCCTGAGGAAAA
>VWZI01019786.1:298758-323479 GCA_013396835.1 Psilopogon haemacephalus
TTCACAAGGTCTTGTAATGACAGGATGAGGGGTAATGGGTTCAAACTGGCGGAGGGGAGATTTCAGTGGGATGTTAGGAGGAAATTCTTCACAGTGAGGGTGGTGAGACACTGGAACAGGTTGCCCAGGGAGGTTGTGTCTGCTCCCTCCCTGGATGCTCAAGACCTCATCCAGCCTGGCCTTGAACATCCTGATCTAGTGGGTGGTGTCCCTGCCTATGGCAGAGGGGTTGGAACTGGATGATCTTTGAAGTCTCTTTTAAACCATTTTATGATTCATTCTATGATTTTGGGCTCCTCAATAACCTGGAATATCCCTCTGCACCTTCATTTCTCATATGACTTCTATTTTGCTTTCTACACATGATCTACCTAAGCTGAGAGAGTTGGTCATAGCTGAAGCTGGGCTAGTGTTCATAGAAAAGGAGGTTCAAAAAGGCTTGGGCATTTAAAAAATACAAGTTCCTCTGATTTTTAATGGTAACAGAGCTGCAAATACCCGTGAGTGCAGTTGACGATGACATCCATGCTAACAAATATTCAAGGCAGTCCTTGAACAGAGACAAAGGTCTCTGTGCGTAGGCTCTGCAGGCAAAGGAGGTAAAGGCACAATTATTATCTCCATTAATAATTTTGTTCAGCTTTCGATTCACCCTGGGATTATTGTTGCACCTTGAGCCTTAAATTCGCCAACACTTCCTGCACCACAAGGCCTCAAATGTAAGTTATGAGAGAATAAAGCACGTAACAAATTCCTACAGAAGCCATAGGTTTGGGGCTATTTAAATAACAGCGAGGAGAGGGGAAATTGTGTAAAATCTTTGGGGGGTACTTGCTCAAAGAGCTGGAAAGATTCAGCACAGTTTCTCTCTTTGGGTTTTATGGCTTCCTTACTCAGATGCAACAATAAAAATGTTCCACCGGATTAGCGCGTGTCTGAACTGTGATTTCTCTGCAACAATTTTTCACACTCTGAAAGCCTAATGACAAGCAATCAAGAAAATGTTAATTGGGACGATTGCTGCCAGGAGGCTCCAGGGTCCTGGGAAGTTGAAGTTTTTCATGAATTGTGTAGGGCTGGCTGCAAAAAATATTGTTTCTTATCCCAGGGAAATGTCTTAGAAATGTGGTAAAATACAAATTTCCAAGTAATGGTAAAGTGTCCTGACCTTTTTACTGCACCTCCTAGAGGGTCTTTTTTAACATGGTTTTGTCTCCAGAGCTTCCCTGCCTCTTGATGGTTCCTCACAGACTTTACTGAGGATTGGTGTTAAGAGGATAATTATGCTGCTACTCAGTGCCTACCCATCAGTTCAAGCACACTGAAGAGAAACCAAGTCACCAGTCTTTGCAGATGTGTAGTCACAGCACAGCACAGAAGTATAGCAAAAAGATGTTGTGGATTGATTTAATTTTTTTTTTTTTTTTTTACAGTCCTCCTTGGAAATAATTGAAGAGCCTGTCATTTAAACTGCCGTCAGTAAGCTTGTTTCAGGTCGCTTAATTGACAGCTTGCTTGGCACATCTTGGAGTTAGTGCCTTGGCTTCTTTGCCTGCCAGACTCGGGGCCTTTTCTAGATGAGCATCTATACCTATGCAAAGTAGGTGGCTGTCTGCTTTGAGGGCATTTTGTAGCAGTGTCTACAGGAGCTGCAAAGGTCTGGAGAAACAGGGGCATGGTATCTGTCGGAGTCAGCAGTAGGTTGCCTCTTTTCTTCTGTAGGTTTGTAAGATTAATATGGATTTCTTTAGAGATGGGCCAGCTATTTACTATCAGTAAAAGTTAATGTACCAGGGGAATTTATAGGAAAAATGCATTTAGTTAAGAGTTCATGGCTGTTGAATCCACCCACCCATCATTCAATGTAAGTGAATTCTGGCAACAGAGGTTTTATTATTGCCATGGCTTTGACAGATGATGATGTTTGTCTCAGTAAATGCTTTCTTTCTGAGTGCTTCATTACCATTAGGAGAGGAATCAGCTGCAAAAAGCGCAGGTGCCATGGAGCCAGTGAGCCTGAAGTGACCTCTGTGGTGGGGTATTTCTGAAAAGCAGAGTGGAGTGGCTCTCCTGCACAGCACCTCAAGAGGTCCAGTCTCGGGGCATCTCTCTGGCCTGAAACAAGCCACTCGCCCTATCAACTGCACACTGAGGACCACTAATAACCTTTTGCTACATTAAACGTTATTATTTTCTGTATCTGGCTGGAAGGTTTTATGAGTCTTCCAGGAAGCTCAGGCACTGCAGTGCTTTTCCTGCAACACGAAGTGTGAGCCTGCTCAGTTATTGTAGTAGCTTGTTCTCATCCAGCAGATGTGCCTTGTGAAAATAAAGCTCATTTGGCTAAAGTTTTTGGCTAATAGGATGAGTATTCCTCAGGCTGTGCTATGTGTTGTTGAGAGTTGCTCTGTTTTCCACCTCTCCTTTGGTGTGGGATGGACTCATTTGAAAATCAGTGCAAAGATGAACCCCTGCAGGGTTTGATTTGGTACTTATTGCTGTGTTGTATTCTTCATCTTTAGCTTGCTTGTGGGTTTTTAACAGTAAATACTGCAGCAGGTTTGCTGGCTGAAGATTAGCATACTGACACTTCATTGGGGTCACCCAAGAGTGGCAGAGCAGGCATGAGAGCTCCGGTCTAGACTTCAAAATCTCTTCTGTGATCTCTGGGACACTGTGTCTCCGAGCTGCACAGGAATAAGCCCTTTTATCTTTTAACACAATTCTTCATGTGGATTGGTTTTATAATTCTTTATTTCCCTCTCTGTAACAAGCCTTGGTATCCTGATGAGATGCTTTTGCTAGGTCTCCAGCAGCTGCCACCATTCACCACTTCTGCACATTCCCATGTGTCACTGCCTTGCACAACTTTCCTGAGCTGAAAGTGCAAACCAGAATTGGAACATGTAAATAAGAATTTGAGTTATAATTTCTTTAAAAACAAGCTATGGTAAAAGAAATGTAAACCAGAAAATGCATTTATATTTCACAATTTTCACATACACCTCTCTGAAGCCTGTTTGGTAAAGGCAAGCCAATCAAATATAAGAAAAACAGAACTCTGAAATATAATTTGGATATTTTGGATCTCATGTGAAATATCAAGAAAATCAAAGTTTCTACCTTGTGCTAGAGAGCACTGACCAAGTGATGTGATGTATTTTTGCATTTGTATGTAATTATCATGGTATCACAGCCAGTAAGATGGTTAATATCTGTGTTGACAGTCAGGTAGGGTGGCTTTTGCTATCACCAAAGTGCAGATCTGGATCAAGATCCAGATCAGCAACTTGCCTATCTGTTGTTCCCAGCTTGTGTTACTGGGGGTGTACTGCAGGAAAGGTACACAAGGCAGTAATGTGCCTCTGGGCTACTAGTACTGACATTGGCATATTTTCTGAGTTATCCCACACCTGTATGCCTTCATAGATAGCTGTGCTGCATAGTACACATTCAGGAGACGTATTCTGGGTGAAGACTTTATGCTGGAGCGTGGTTATTCAGTGGAATGTTGAGGAAATGCTTTTACAGATGTTAGAGAGTTTCTGCCCTGCCTGTCAGTTTTGTCCCCCCCAGACCACTTCTGTTTCCTCACTCTCCCTTTTTGTACTGTCTATTGGCTTCCATCACTGACGGTTTACACTATCTGAGGAGCTGACCTGAAGTGCATAGTTCAGGGTAGCTCACCAGCTAGGCTCATGTATTGACTTAATCAAGGACATGCAAGTTACTGTAAGACTTAGTAGCCTCCTACTGTGCTGAGGTAGTCTTTAACCTGCAAGGCACATGAAGCTTGCTCACTGATCTCCGAGGAATTTAAAGGATGCTTTGCTGAGCTGCAGTGTGTCTGTGTGCTGTGGGTGCCTTGTTACCGCTACTTGCATTTCAAAAAAAGTCATTATCCTCTGTGACTCAGAAACACTTTGTAGATTAGGCTTCAGTCAAGAAATTGTGCAAATTTAGCACCCTACTGTGAGCACCTAAGCTGTACATGTGTATGAGGATATCACTTTGGTGCAGGGCTGTGGGTACAGTGGAGCCATAGTCAGGAAGGAGTTTTGTCTCTTCCTCAACTACCTTTTTTATTACTCTGTTTTAACTTCACTGCCTTTTTTTTTTTTTCTTTTTTCTTTTTTCTTTTCTCCCTACAATACTCTGACACATGTATCAGTGGGGATGTGCTGCATTGGAGCTGCAAAACAGCCAGCAATTCCCCAGGTTCCTCTGTCGTTTCTTTTAGCTGGTGCATCCATAAAGGAATGCCAGTCCTTCCAAGTTTGCCCCATGAGAACAGAGTAACACCTTTCCTCTGGAAACACAGTAATAAAATGAAGGGAATACAACACTCCTGTTATGGAGATCCTGTGGATGGCATTTATCATTTATCAAAAGGAAAAGGTGTTCTTGTAATATCTGTTCGAACTGCACACAGGGGAGGCTGCTTGGTGGAGCACATTAATAAAAAGTCAGAAACCTGAAAGAGATGTCTTTCTGCAGATTCACAATTGTGCACTAATTTATTTTTGTAGCTTTTTCTCAATAGTCCAGTGGCTTCTCTCATGAAGAAATTTCATTAAAGCTTTGATCATAGTGGTAATATAAAGCCAAGCTTTCTGCGAAGGCTTCATTGCCCTAAAGAGTGTATAATTGGCCAAATGTCTTAGAAAGTTTTGCTTGGTTTCTCCAGAGCACAAGTAAAAATTAATTACCCCAACAGTAGCTGCAGTGCCATCATATAAGGGTGTCAAAACTACTCTTTCCAAATGGCATATTCTAACAGAGCAATAGATATGAGACTTGCCATAAATGTGATTTGTGAACATCATTAATGAAGTACTAGACCTAATTGACTTCTTCTGGCTTTATGATAGCATAAAAAGAGTTCTGCACTACCAATGATATTTCTTTTAAACTTCTCCAGCAGAATCCCTGATGCTGCAGAGTCTCTTTAAATAAAGCTTTCAGCAATATTTATTTGGCAAAAGGGAAACTGACTGTTAGGCAACATTTCTAGTTCTTGAGAAATAATGATTTTGGAGCAGTTCTTCCATTTCAGAATGAAACGAAGATGTTTTGCAATTATCCCTGAAAACTCAATCACATTAGAGAAGATAAGCTGGGCATAGTTGCTACCCTGATCATTTAACTCATTCATAGATGAACAAAGTCAGGCTCAAGTCCTTGTAGTTTGGTTCAGGAAGTTGAGCTTCTCTTTTGCATTTCAGGGAAAGAAATTAACTTTTTCTGGTGTGATTATGTGCTCTAAATCTGAAATCACAGCCATTATGTTTTTGTCAGTAACAATCATTCTAGCAAGATACTTTGTTTTCAAACCATATTTCTGTTCAGACATACTGAGATCCGCGATGACAAATGTCACTGTTCATACTGGTACTTGCAGTAAGATCTTATAGTAGTTTATATTTTGCTACAGGTATAAAAAGACCCAGTCCAGCTTTGGCTAGTGTTTCTCCAGGGTATTTTGCTATTTTATTTTGTCTGAAATATGAAACTTAGTGTTATAGTTCTACAGCAGTTATTATGATAGAAAAATAAATTAATTGCAGTCTAGCGAAATTTTTTTTTTTTTTTGTTTACCTTTACTCTAGGAAAAAAAAGTTTCTATGTTAAATCCTATGTTATGGTTCCACACTAAATAGATTACCTTTTCATATGATATTATTACAAAGTGAACAGTAATCTGAATGGTACAATTCAAATGGAATGAAATGGTAGACCTCTATTTGCTTGAAACATTTGAAGATTAGCATTTCACAAATTAGCCCTTCACTAAAAAAAAGGAAGTTGATGGAATGTCAAATGTGGTAAGCATGCCCAACTACCTCTTGACTTGAGAAACGTTGAAGAAGGACCTTTGAGTTGATTATAAATAATGAGTTCAGTTGATGTAAACAGTTCATCTAATCCTCTGTTGATTAATCTTGCTTCATTTTTGTTGGTACTCTTGGGTAGAGATGGATGAGACTTTCTGTGGGTTATCTGGCCCATATTCTACTTGGAGTTTCTTCTAATTACTCTAAGGTGTCCCTTGCGCGACATTGAAGTACCTCCAGGAATGTCTGAACACATTTGACTTCCTTGTTCATCTTCTTCCCTTCCTGCTTTCCTCCCTCTGATCCCCAGTTGTGTCTGAGTTTACAAGACCTGTTATGCTTTATTTTGTGGAGTTTGATAAATACACAGTCAGTTGAAGAAACTGAGATTCAAAGATGAGAATTCCCCAAACCTTCAGGGTCTGCAATTCATTGATTTGACTGAAATTCGCAGTGACTGTATTAATATTAAACGCAACTCTTTTATCTTAATTAACTCCTTCAAATAGTGCATTTAGAGATATTAAGAGGAATCTAAGGACAATTATAGGGTGACTTCAGGGATATTATTGAAATCAAGAACACCCTCTTAGCAAACAGGACGTAGCTTCATCTTGTGAGGCCTGATGTCACTGGTGACCACGTATATGTATTTGCAACAAGATGAGGAGCGTAGGCATCAGTGGAGTAACTCCCAAACTATTTGTAAGCAGCAAGCATCCTCTAAGTGTTTTCTCCAAGTCCTAAGGACTTTTGAGGTTCAGATTTTTATTCCAGAAGGACTAATCCCTGAATCTAATTTTGGGGACCTCTTCCCTTATGAGCTGTGATTTTATATGTTCAGGATCTCTGGGTTATGTTTATACTAGCAATAGTGTGGAGCAATAACTTTGAGCAGTAGGGGTGGAGCAGTGGAGCTTTTGCAGAGGTCCTGATCTCTATCCTAGATGTATTTTGGACCATGCTGAGATCCCAGTGCTCACTTGTGATTAATATGCAGGAGATGGAACACAGTGCTTAGCTCTTTTGGCAAGGGATCCAGCTGCTCTCTGAGGCAGCTCTGCCATGCAAGCTGAAGCCTGGAGGTGAAGATGACTACTTCAAACTTCTGATTTGGATTAAAACACTAAACTGATGCAAAATTTGAAATTGTTAAATTAGAATACTCCTAATCTGTTTTGAGAATAATTTCTGCTCTTGTACTTTTGTACTGAGGAGATTAATTTAGTTGCAGCTGGAAGCTTACATTTAACATTTTGAAATCCTTGTGATTTTGTTGGCATGATGCAGCAGTTTGCCTTCTGCCATACGCCATGATTTGTGATGTGAACTTTCTTCCATTGTTCTAATAATTTGCAGCTTGAGTATTCCAAACACATTATTTATGCAGCACTCTTGACACTGAACTACGCTGTACTGCTTCCATGGAAACCTCTGACAACATATTACTGTCAGTCTTGACAGATACACAATACCTCATTTTCCCTATGTCAGTCATCAGAAAAGTCCTGCTGTGTCAGACCAAAGGTCTATCTACCCAGTATCTTGTCTTTAACCATGGCAAATGAGAAATGACCAGGGAAAAGTGTTAGAACAGGGCAAGAATATATCAATACTGGTATAAATCCAAAATTACATAGTTTTTTAACCAGAGGAATAAAATATTTAATTCAAAGGCCTGGAGTTTTGGTTTGTTTTTTTTTTTTTCTTGACTTTGTCACTCTTTGGAACTGTGTAATTAACCAGAATGGGTTTATAGCAAAGTTTAGTTTATAAGAGACTTCAGGAGACCTCTAGTCTGACCTTCTGCTCCAAGCTGAGTCAGCTATGAGATGAGACTAGGTTGCTCAGGTCTTTATCCAACTGGGTCTTCACAGCTTCTAAGAAAGGAGACTACACATCCTTTCTGGGAAACTGTTTTGTTTTGTTTTCCCCACTGAGGTGATTATGTGTAAGAAGTAAAGGAAACTTTCTGGCTAAAAATCCTAGTTAAGTCCCTATTTCGTCAAGGCTAATGAGGAAAAGCAGAGTCAGTGTATTGTGCGAATTATTAGTACCTCTCTTGGAGAAGTCAGGTTTTGGGTTTTGTTTATAGTCCATTTAAGATACTTGATGCAGAAAAATAGAGTACTAGTAAAGTATGTAGTTCTATATGTAGTAACTGAAGAGGATAAGAAGGGTATTTGGAGCTTCTGAAAACCCAATTAATTGCCCATTTTTCTGCAAAATGTGGATGGAGGATGGTAGGTCATGGGAAGTTACGAAGTTTGGAAGGGACATCAGGATATCAGTTCATTAGCCCCTGGCACACAACCTGGCACAAACAGTGGTGTCCCTGAAGAAATTCTTGTTGAATGAAGCTACATCATGTTTTGGTAACCTGGATGAGAAGCCATCTGGTTAAATGTAAATGCCTATATATGAAATTTTATCCTCTCTGAGGAGGAGGGAGAAGTGGTTGTTCTGAAGCCTCAATTCATCTCAGTCTGAAGCCACTCTCTAAAATAGATCAGATAAATCATATGCTGAAAAAGCCTTTTTGTTGAGTACAGTGGGACAACAGAGTGGTTGCCTCAGATGGCATTTTCAAACTGTGCATATCTAACAGATCAATCTCCTATTCCCTGGCATAAAATCCCCACTATATCTGATGCATTGGAGAAGCCTGCAACTTCTACCATTACAACTTACTTTCTGTGTCATTTCTCTCTTTTATCTCTAGCAACAAATGAGAGAACTTTTTAATTTTCTTTCTCTGCTAGATCCTATAATTTATATGTATTTTCTCTGAAATCTCTTCCACTTTACATAGTGGATTAACAGAATTTGTAAAGACACCTTTTTAGGAGGCTTTTGAAAGACTGTAAACTTGATGGGAAATCCCCAGCTTCATTGTTTCAGAAATAAGGTGCTGGGAAGACTATTTTTGTGGGTTTTGATGTGGAAGCATATAGGAGGACACAAAAGTGGCTGGTTGTAGAAAAGGAAGAAGTCATTCAGTCAGCAGGTTTTTTGTGGGCTATGCTGGGGATTTAATGCAACCCTATCTTTGGCATTCAGTTAATCCCCAAAACAGAGATTAGGATTATTTTCTTGTAATGGAGGAGTAATTAATTAATGCAAGATTATATTTTTTTCAAAATTAATATTGTTTGTTGATTTTGGTATTCAGAACTCTCGTCACCCCCAGCCACAATTTAAAAATAATTACTATCATGTTCTTTGCAATGGTCACGAAAAGCGTTACAGAAAGGAATAACTAGATCTAGAACAAATAACTAGCAATAAGACAACATCAAACTCAACTGAACTGGAAGAGAAGATTCTTTTGGCTATTTATGCCACTTGCCCTGTGCCCTAGATGGACTCAAAAAGTTCCTTTCTGCCTATGGCAGAAGGCAGCTGGTGAATTACAAGAAGGTTTAAATATTCACTCACAAAAATATTATTCCCTGACTTGTGGGGCTAGCTACAGCTTCAGGCAGCAGCCAGTCACTTTCAGGGAATTCTGTTGGTGTCTTGTCAGCTGCTGAGCCTTCTGATTCTTCCCAGGCTTCACAGGGTGCTGGAGAAAGGGGCAGACAATCTCTCACCTTATCCTGGCCCCTTTGGACAATCTGTGTCCCTTCCAGAACTTCTCATCTTGGCAGGAGGACTTGCAGGCCTTGTCAGGATGTCATGCTGAGGTGAAGTCTTGGCACGGCTGTCATGCTAGCTAAGCAGGCCTATTGCGTGAAGGCATTTATGCATGCTCCTGGTAAACTTGAAGCAGGCAGTTTCCAGGCAGACAAGCTGAATGTATTAGGGCTTGTTATTATGTGGCAAGGGTAGCTTATAGTTTAGCAAAGCAGGATGCAATGGCAGTGAGGCAGTAGCAGAATCACTGCCAAGCAGAGAGCACGATAAGGCAGAAACTGTGGCAGTAGCAGCAGGAGCAAGCACCAAGCAAGCACATTGTCCCTACCTACTCACCACTTTTATCAATGTAGCCCGAGTCCTAATGGGCCTTTAGACACAGATTAGCCAGTTAGAATTGCAGTTAGCCAAGCTTAACTGTATCGGGTCAAGCCATGGCTTACTTTTACCCAAATTTGGGAAACAGGCCTCACCTGAGGCAGGCACAAGCCAGGTGTGTGTACCTTGTTTACCACAGGATGTAAACAGGAGTAAAACAAGTCTGGGCAAGCCAGGATTCTTAGACTCAGTGACTCCAGGTTCTTTGTCCTCTTTCCCACGGTCGCTTCTTCCCACAACAGAGAGAGGAAGAGCAGAAAGCATGTCTGGGCAAGCCACAAAATGTTCGGGCCTGTTTTGGCCTGTTTAGGCCTTCCACGACAGTTGTCTGGGTGCAAAGCATGCACAGTGTCAGGTAGGCTTACAAGGTTTTGTGACTGCTCAATGCTGAGGGTACCACGTGAAACCTCTCTTCTTTTGGGCCCCATTTGAATTGGTTCTGTGTAACTCCATGAGCCCTGCAGCCCAACCCAGTTTGTTCATTCAGTGGGGAAAAGGAAGAAAGAAAGGATGGTGAGGCTTTTTTCCTTCCTGGTGGTGAGAATGAACAGCATGACAGTGAAAGCTTTTATTTTTGCACACCTGGTAGCCTCTCTGTGAGTTTTGTTCTTAAGAGTTTTACCTTCAGCTGAATGCTGTCTCCTTTTCTTGTTTCTTCAGGTGCTTCAGGATTTCCAAAGGTCACTTGTGCCGGGTGATCGGAGTCTGTCCAATATATTCTTGTTCTCTGCTAGCAAGGTGGTGTGCATTTCAATATTAGAAGCAAATTCCCCCTTTCTGATGCTGGACATGAATTATTGAATTTATCTTGTACCTGCCTAGGCTAGAGGAAAGTAATGCACACATTTGATTTTGGTGTCTCGACTTTAGCAAAGATAACATTCATATACTTCATCCTCCCTAGCTGTGTGGCAAAAAGCTTCTTTACAGGATCTTTAATTAAGTTTATTTTGACACCACTTCTTGGGTTTCTCAGTGTTGAAAATTGAGCTGATTTTTTTTTCTTCTTGCTTTCACAGAAAAAGAGCTCTGGAACTCTTTCTTTAATGAATTAGGAGTCAGGAGATATTAACTGTACCAGTATTTAATAATATTGTCAGAATATGCAGTGTCACTGGAGTACAATTGTCACAATATGAGACTTTCATTTCAAACATGATTGCATATGACTGGATCACTCCCAGATCATAAAAGTGTTTCCTAGGTAGCTTTCTTTTGCAATAAACAGAGTGGTTGAGTGCAGTTGAACATAGCTGTGTTATGATCTTTGGAGAACGCTAATAGTTAGCACTATAAATATTTTATTATTAATTTGTTTTCTAGTTGTTTTCTACCTGCTTTTTTAAAATCTGTTACAGAGAAGAAATATTAACTAACACTGTGAATGAAAATTTTGCCAATATAGGTGAACTATCTTAAGTGACTTGTTCAATCGTATCCATCAAGATAACTGCTTTTTCTTTCCTTTTGAAGTAGTCTGTGACAAAGATGTGCTAGTTCTTGGCTTTGTCTTTTCTTTCATGCCTTTAACCAATTCGACTCTCAGAAAAAATCTGTGTACAGCTTTACTGGTTGCCTTCCTCTTTGTTCATACTTTGGCATTTTCTGGGAGTTATTAAATCTTGCAGCCACACAGTTTGTGTGGTGTGGATTTTGCTACTGAGCTACATAAGTGGATTCTGATAGAATCTGCTAGAAGCTTCCCCCATGTCCAGTAGAGCCAGTGCCAGATGGCTCCAAGGTGGACCAGCTGCTGGCCAAGTCTGAGCCCGTCAGTGATGATGGTAGCTCCTCCGGGATAACATATTTTAAAAGGGAGGAGTGAGAATATGTGAAAGAAACAACTCTGCAGACACTAAGGTCAATGAATAAGGAGTAGAAGTAGGAGGAGGATGTGTTGCAGGCTCTGAAGCAGAGATTCCCATGCAGCTGGTATTGAAGACCATGGTGAGGGAGGCTGTTCCTCTGCAGCCCTTGGAGGTCAATGGCCAAGTGGGGATCCACCTGCACCCTGTGGAGGGCCCCACACTGGAACAGGTTGATGCACCTGAAGGAGGTTGTGACTGTGAGAGAAATCCATGCTGCACCAGTTCGTGAAGAACAACAGCCCATGGGAATGACTTACAGTGAAGAATTTAATGGAGGATTGTCTCCCATGGGAGGAACCCCACGCCAGAGCAAAGGAAGAGTGTGAGGAGTCCTTCTTCTTCTGAGGAGGAGTAACAGCAGAGACAACATTGGGATGAACATAACACAATCCTCATCTATTTGCTGTCCCCCAATACCACTGAGCACATTGAAAAAATCTGGATCAGAGTTGAGCCTGGGAAAGGCTGGGGGAAGGTGATTTTAAGACTTGGTTGTGTTTCTTCTTATTTTAATTGGCAAATAGTAGTCTTGTTGTTCAAATGAAGTGGATGTTCCTTTTTCCTCAAGTTGAATCTTTTTTTGCCATGACAATTATTAGTGAGTGATCCAGTTTGCTATCAATCCATCATCCCCATAAATGTATGGGCTCCAGCATAACTGGGGCAATTCTGCCTGGTAAGAACTGGTGGCACCTAAAAGAAAATGCTCTGTGTTGAGTAATATCATGCTGCCAGGGGAAAAAAAAATTCCTTCCTGCTCTCTGCAAGAGAACACAACCTTTCTGACTGGCAGGCTCAGAATTCGAGGTGTGTAAATGCTCAAGCATGCATCCAAATGTCCTTGGAATTTGTTAAGCTAATACATACTTTCTCTATAGGATTCTACCAACTTCCAGTGATATTTAAAATATTTAAACAAAATAGCCCTTCTCTTCTAGAGTAAATACCTTAATATGACAATTCTTAAGGTCGCTGCTCTTCCTTTGTATTTTGTTATTTGGAAAAGGAACGTCTGTCTAATGCCTCATTTAAGATTCAGTGGAATCTTCCTTGCTTCAGTAATTTTCCTATTAAATTATGTCTATTAACACTCATTCCTCACCCTAAAGGAAACCAATAAAATCACCCAAACTAATGAAGTTGTTTTCAGCAGCAAGCACCTCGTTACGGGGGTACTTCTAATTACTGTTAAAATGAAGTGGAACACAATGCCTCTAGAATGGGATGTCCCAGAGCTATCAACCCAAACCATAAACATCTGTGCAACTAAAAGCCTCTTCATTTAACCTTTGTAATAGCAACACAACCTCAACTAATTTTTAAATGCTGATAGGCATTAAAATAAATAGATATGGAAATGTCACTGACACATTATAAATAGAAATCTAATTTATGAGCACTGCCTTCCAGTGAGGAATTTGTTTTTTGTCTTAAAAAAAAAACAAAACCCAACAAAAAACCTCTGCCACCTGGAGTTTATCTTTCTCTTATATTGTCTATTCTGAACTAATTTTTTCTCCCTTCTGCACTAATTGTTATATTTAGATATCATCACCCAGAAGACTCTGTTGAGGAGTGATTAGGGTATAACTTACACATCAGAATGCATGAGCTAAGTAGAAAAGCAAAGCTTCAGATCAGATTTAATTAAGATAGCTTACACTCTCAGTTCAGTTTTCTGCCTAAAGCAAGGAAAAAAATGAAGACTAATGGCTTCTTCCAGAAACATGATACTCCTGGGATAGGAATATAGAACTCCATAAGCAGAGTAGCTTTTATGCCTGTGACTAGTCCTTCTGAAATCAGCATAACTAGTTATGTGAGTAAATGGTACTCTGCATATATTAATAATGCACAATCTGGCCATATAGAAATCCTCATTCTGGCACAGATTACTAATTGCCTGGGAATCATTCAGGTAATGAAAAAAGAAAAATAAGTGGTATTCATATGAATAATGGTTTGCAGCATTTTTTTTGTTGTTTTCCATGTCTGTAAATGCAAAGCTTTAGTACCAAAGTAAATCAGGCTGGGAATCATCAGTTGGAGCTTGCTAAAGGGCAGTGTCTGCAACTCATATTGCATTCACCTCATTACAGGAATGAAGGGGATTTATCAATACTGGCAGCTTAGTCTATAAACAGCATGTTGAAGCTTCATGCATAATTGCAATCACCATCAATTAACTACTTGTATTACAGGGCAGCTAGAAAGTTGGGCGCAACTGAGATCCACTTCCATAAACAGCAGACAAGCAAATAATGTAAGAAACTGCACTGGGCTATCTGTTAACTTTCATTCGTAGATCATCCTTAGGCTTTAATGTTATATAAGGGAGCATGAGACAAAATATATTCCACCCCTTTCTCCTGCTGCTGAGTGCTAAGTGCTATGCTGTGCTACGGTAACTAAGAAGGCGGAAGGGTTTTATGAACTTTAGAAATACTGAGGCCTGATGTCCTTTGGATTTGTATCTTTCGACTGTTCAAGGCAAAGGAGATGTTAAACCTGAGAAAAGAAGAACATACTCTGAACCTTTCCCCTTTGAGTTCTATTCCAGGTACATACTGTATAAGCTCCTGGTCTTCCCTTTGTCTGGAGAAGGAATGGGAACCTTTCTCTGTTTCTGTCCATCCATTTATTTTTATGAAATTTGTAGAAATCTAATTACCTTTCAGGCTGATGTCAAATTGCATTAAAATTATCCTGTAGATTCCAAAGACGCACAGTTGAACACAAAGACTAAACACATGCCTTAATTTCCACAATAAAAATACATTAAAATAGGGGTTTTGTTTGTTTGTTTTGGTGGTTCTTGGGTTTTGATTGGTTGTTTTTTTCCCCCTGTAAATTAGATGGATAGGACAGAGTGAGACTATTCTGACGTTAAGATTGGTAGAGGTGTTAACAAAATGGTGTTTTTTTACATTATCTGGTCCTCAGTGGGAAAATACGCTACAAAGACAAAACATACCAAAAACATACTGCTAATGAACCTGAGTAAGGCCCACATGACATCCTGGTCACCAAACTGGAAAAACGTGGACTTGATGGGTGGACAACTCGCTGGATAAGGAATTGGCTGGATGGTCACAGACAGAGAGTGGTGATCAAGGGCACAATGTCCACCTGGAGACCAGTGACAAGTGGCGTCCCTCAGGGGTCAGTGCTGGGACCAGTGCTGTTTAACATCTTTGTCAGTGACATGGGCAGAGGAATCGAGTGCACCCTCAGCAAGTTTGCAGATGACACCAAGCTGTGTGGCACAGTCGACTTGCTGGAGGGCAGGGATGGCATCCAGAGGGACCTGGACAGGCTGGAGAGGTGGGCCCAGGCTAACCTCATGAAATTTAACAAGGCCAAGTGTAAGGTCCTGCACCTTTGTCAGCACAATCCCAATCACAACTCTAGGCTGGGTGGTGAGTGGTTGGAGAGCAGCCCTGAGGAAAAGGACCTGGGGGTCTGGGTTGATGAAAACCTCAACCATGTCCTGGGCTGCATCAAGAGAAGCGTGTCCAGCAGGGCAAGGGAGGTGATTCTCCCCCTTCACTCTGCTCTCATCAGACCCCACCTGGAGTACTGTGTGCAGTTCTGGAGCCCCCAGCACAAGAAGGACATGGAACTGTTGGAGAGAGTCCAGAGGAGGGCCACGAAGATGATCAGAGGGCTGGAGAACCTCTGCTATGAGGACAGACTGAGAGAGTTTGGGCTCTTCAGCCTGGAGAAGGCTTTGAGGAGACCTTATAGTAATGTTCCAGTATCTGAAGGGGGCTTACAGGAAGGCTGGGGAAGGACTATTTAAGAGGTCTTGTAATGACAGGATAAGGTGTAATGGATTTAAACTGGCAGAGGGGAGATTTCGATGGGATGTGAGGAGGAAGTTCTTTACAGTGAGGGTGGTGAGACACTGAAACAGGTTGTCCAGGAAGGTTGTGGCTGCTCCCTCTCTAGATGTGTGCAAGGGCAGGTTAGATGAGGCCTTGAGTGACCTGTTCTAGTTGGAGGTGTCCCTGCTTATGGCAGGGGGTTGGAACTGCATGATCTTTGAAGTTCCTTCCAATCTAAACCATTCTATGATTCTAAAATATATACCTCTGTTATTTACCTTTGTTTAATCCCCTATCACTCTCTGAGCTGGAGTATAATGGTTAACAGAAGAATATCAGTGCCCTGATGAACTGATATATAGTGAGTTAAAAGCTCCCTGGTTCCTAAAGTCTTGTCCACAAACTGCAGAGAATTATGCTAAAAAAATGCAGAAAGTTGTTTATAAATCTCTTCTCATGGTCTGAAAGAAGATACAAAAAATGTAGTGAAAGAGACAGACAAGTGACTGACATCATTTGTTGCACAGAGCAAACAGGGAAGCAGGAGAAGTAACAAGAGCAGCAGTACCAACTGGCAGAAATGTACCTGTGTCAAGAGCAATTGAAAACGTGCTCAGGGATGTTATCCTGCCACACATCCACACAGACTGAGCTGAACTGGAGATGCTGGGGGATTTCACAGAGACTATATATATCTTTTCCCTTGTCCCTTTTTAGCTAATATTACTGACAGGATTTTTTTGTTTGTCTGCTTGTTTGTTTTGAACTGTGGCCAGCATTAAGACAACAGTTTGTGGTTGATACACTTTGCAGTTCATGGAGGTTGCTTGAAAGCCTCTGGAGTGAAAGGAAACTGTGGCTACACAGACCCACAGGACTAGAGAGGACTGCTGAGGTGGATGGAGCTGTTTGTGTTACTTTCACTTGGAAAGGCTGCAGGGAAGAAAGAGGCTTTGAAGCTTTCTGTCAGGTAGTCACATTCCAGATTTGTGCCATTTTTCTCTTTCAGTTTAAGACATACAGGTGACAGCATGCGTTGGACCAGAGGTGAATCTGGGGGCTTTCTCCTGTGTTTGATAATGGTCAGTAGTAAGATAGAAGAGGATAAGAAGCCTACATGTGTACAACAACCCCCAATCCAGAAAACTACCTTTAATAGCATGTGGTGATTTTTTCTTCCATTATCTTGTGTACTGTCTTTTGGAACACTTGTACATAGTAGGATCCAGGAGGTCTTGTGTTTTCTTCCACATAACAAAAAGTACTGTTCCCAGCTGGTTTACATCAATTTTTTTTTTTTAATTTTTTTTTTTTTTTTTTTTTGTGATCTGTGATCTGCATTTCTTGGAGCTGGTCATAAATTGGGTTATTCCCAGGTCTGTATTTGTCCTCTATGATCTGATGTTGGTATAAGGAATGCTGAAGTGATGGGAGTCTAAAGTCATTGATTTCACTGGCATGTCACCATCTGTCATGAAAGATATCAGGTGTTTCTTGCAATACAGTAATTCAATTTGGACATGATAGACCAAGGGATATTTATACTCAGAAACATGGTTAGGGAAAAAGACAAAGTTTCTTGGATTTTAAAGATATCAAGGTATGGGGAGAGAACAACAGAACAAGTCTGAACAAATGGCACGAGTCTTCTCTCAGCCCAAAATATAAGGTTATAAATCCAAATACAGTTCCTGAAGCATTGGCCTGAGACAACCATGTGCAACTGAAAGCTTCCTATGTTGTTTTTAGTCTCTTAGGTCTTCTAAGAGATATAACTTCCTGCAAATCATAACTCAGTCATATAGATCATGAAGATGCAGTTCTGTGAGTCATTTGAATGTCATTTGTACATCCTGATGGAATCTAGCCACAGGACATTACAACAGAACCCTCTTTGTCTCCCTGAGCTATGAACGAACCCTTCCCAAAAAAGTTTCAGAGAAGAATCAAAATTTTAAGTCTTGATGAAATGAGCTACAGTTGACAGCAGTTTTTTGAAGACCTGATCTCATGGTGGCTTTCTGACATGTTACCTGGGGAAATGGCTTCCTCTGCTGAAAATGAGAAAAATAGTTTACTGTCATTGATATACTGTGGGTAGTTAGTTGAGCTCACTGGAAATCAAAAGAATAATATATATTTTTACGCTTTGATCACCTTGAGATACTGTTTTGAGCAGTGAAATTGAAGTGTTTGAGATGTTCTGCCTTGGAAAGATCTCTTGCTTATTTTGTAATTTTAAGGTTTTCTACCCTTTTGTGACACTGAAAATTTCTTGTTCTTTTACCATTCTTCTCAAGACCTGTGTTTCATTTTCTGTAATTTTTTTGTTGGTACTGGGAGCACTAAAGGCCTATTGATAACAGTTAAAAGATGTTATTAATATTTTTCAATAGCATTAACCTTCTGTGGCTGTTTGAGGCTAGGTGCCTTAAGAACACCACAGAGTTACAGACCTTCAGAAGCTAGAAAAGTCCAGGAGGTGTACCAGAAAGTGTAATCTTTATATTTCTTCCCATCAATCCTGCCTACCTATAAAAACTGTCTGCAAAGTCAGTTTCTTCCCTTTTCCCTTTCTTTCTCCTCTCAAGAAGGACAAGTAGGTTCTTATCTCCCTGGCAGGGGTGTAAGACCTGGTCAACCTTGGCAATGCTGCCAGTTAGTTCTGGAGTTGCCTAACTGGGGCCTGGAGTTGCCCACCTGGATTTCATGCTGTGTCACAAAAGGAGTGGTGTGGAGGGTCAGGAGCCAGGCATGGAAACCTGGGCTTTGTTTGCCTGATATAGAGGGAGGTTTGTGTGAAACTTCGGCTTAATGAAGCTCTGTGTTAAGCCCAGACTATGGATTTCTTTGTATTTTATATGGTTTGCACTATACACTGTAGCATTGTAGTATATGACTTGCCTTTCCATTTAAGCTTTCCAATTCTCCAGTCCTGTGTGCAAGTGGTTTTCTTTTGCCCCTTTTGGAAGAGGTGAAAGAACAATCTGGCCTGCTTTAAACCAACCACACCTTCCTACCAATTTATTGCCTTTACATACAGTGGACTAATCCCACAGAACAACCTTTTCTTTCTAAATACATCCTTTTCTCTTAGACAAAAGCGTGTGGAAAAACAAAACATCTTTTCTGTGACTTGCCTTTTTTCCCCTCTATTTCAAACTGAACTCATATAAATGGAAGCAAGACAGAATGCTGTTGACTTTGTTGATAGCATTGCTTCACTGCAAAGATTAGTCTTCATATGTGACTATTTTTTTTCACCCTGTTATTCATCTCTGAATGATGTCCAGAAGAGCTTCTCTGGAATAACAGCATGCTGAAATGTCAGAGCACCTCAACAGTCTTTACAAGATGGTCCTACATGTCAAAGGAAGATAATTTCCTCTAAAATTCCTTTAAAATAGAGGAATAGTGATACAGTGTGCTATTTAAACGGCTACGTGAGAGCAAGCTGTGGATAACTAGAGGGAAGTCACAGAAGGGCAAGAGTATTGGGCAGTTTGCTACCACAGGACACACATGGTTGTTGTTAAGAATATTTATCTCCAAAATACGTGGTTTTCTTATGAACTCATTATGTGAGTTCCTCATGGTGGAAAGATTTATCTGAGATTAAAAGTTATAACCAGCAATATTATGAACTAATAAGCACATCTAATTTGGATGTTGTTAGAGCATTAAATGGAATTAGTGACAGCACAATTTAATTTCATTTTGTTAAGGGTTATTATCACCTACGTATTCCTTCCATGAAATGAAGCAATAACTATTTCAGTGGCTATAACGAGATATTTCTTTGTTTCTGTTTTTAAGTCAGCTATTGCTATTAAGTAATGTTCATCATTAGGAAGGCAAAGTGGTCTTTTAGAGGGATGGGTTTTCCTCTAGTGACACAGAAAACCTTGGATAGTGTTTTGTTCGTCCAAGGAGAATGAACCAGGATCTAAGTGTTGTGGCAGATGATTTTCAGGTGTGTCCTTCTAGCAGCTTATTTCAGGGGAGACAGAACAAGCCCTCCATTTTGCAAAGCTTACGTGACATGGATGATTCAGATTCATGATGGATGAACTACACCTCCCAGTTTTTGAATGACTTCTGCCCAGGGCCACAGAGAGCTGCAACATTTATCAGATAGCTTCCCTACTTCAAGTCTTTATTCACAATTTTGATCCTGTGCAATGATGCCCAGGACAGCACTAATGAGTTCGCTGAAGAGCTAGAAGCAGGATAGCCATGCTTTTGTGGCTCTTTGCCCAGGTTAATCAGCTCTGCTTCTCAGCAGTGCTAATTAGGTGAAGCAGAGATCTCAGTGGCAGTGAGTATATTTGTTCTTATGCACAGTTATTTTGGGCAGCTTAATGTGGTATTGCATTGCACTGGTAGGTCTACCCTCAGGGCCAAGGACATTAAGAGTCAAGTCTGTCCAACAGCTCACAGGCTTTCAGCTCTTTCTTCCTCCAGTGAATGGATTACAGGTTTTTTGTCATAAATTATCTGAGTGATACTTCTTAGAGACAGATCTACTGCATGATTGAAATACTGCCCTCTGATATGAGTAGAAATATTCATTGACTCAAAGAGGATGAAATCCTGACTCTTGAGTGAAAACTGTGAAGTAAACAAACTTCTCTGAAAAGCTGTAGATGAAGCAACTACCGAAAAAGTGAATGTTGGACACTATCCTGTTGGGTGCTCTCAACTGTTGTCACTAGCCACTAGAGGCAAGGTAGTTTTGCTGGCAAGGGTAAGGAGCTTGCTTAACTGTCCATGCTCGATGAGCACCCCTCTGTGACTTGCAGCTGTAGAAATCTGCACCCAGAGTGTGGAAATGCCATGCTCAGAGTGAGTGACTGCTGGGTGCCCTGAGGACAACTTGAGGAGGCCAAAAAAATGAAATGCACATCAAAAATATTAGGAACAAAGAAAGAAAATCTTCTTAGTTTGCACTGAGGGGTGACTGGGAGCCCAGCTCCTACTCTGAGCTGAGTGAGGCTTTGTGGGTGCTTGAGGCTGGATCCTATTTTTTCTTCTGTAATAGCTCATCCCTTTCCTTTCTTCCATAGCCAACACTATAATTATTCTTTAAAGACAATCTCCTTTCTACAACATGGACATGATAAACACTGAATGGTGTACCATGTGGCATGTCCTAGACAGTGCTGCACACCCCTATTTTTTGCGAGTCGCAGGAGATCCCTCATTGCTCATCTTCCATGGTTTGCAACAGCTGGCTTTTGCCTGCATCACTAGCTCTACTGCTTGCCCTGGTAAAGGCTTTTTCTCCCTTCCTTCATAGATGATCCAGAGGCCATGGGGAGGCAGCCTGGGGACCTTGCCAATGCCGATCCCATGAGGTAAGCAAAGGTGGTCAGATGCATGGACTCTGTAAGCTGTGAGCATCTCCCAGCTGATTCAGGGGAAGCTGTTTCTGTCCTACACTTGAAACTAGGACTGACTCCCAGGAGTTGAGCCAGAAGCAATGGAAAGCAGGGTGAGTTAATCACCCTTTCTGCGGCCCTGTTGCACAGTGACTGGTTCATACCAAGGAAGGAACAACAATGGACCTCATAACCAGTTCTTCGATTTTCCCAAGCTGCATTTCCTTGCTCTGCAACTTCAGTTTGAAAATTGCTGCCTGGGCATTGTCTGCTATAAAGATGTGGAAATGAAATAAGATCTAGTACTTGTTTCTTTTTTTCAGAAGAAATTGATTGTGTCCAACATGCTCAAACCATTACACTGCCCACTCTCTGCTTGTTCCACCGACAGAGCCTTCTCCTGCAAGTACTGACTGCAAAAATTAACATGGTGTACAAGACAAAGGAATCTTTTGAGAGGGTCCAAGAGGAGGCATGTTCTTAGTCCAGACAGTATCAGGGCATTACTTTGGTTTAACAGAAGTTTAACTTTGCAATGCCCTATTTGTAAAAGCTCACAATGATTCAAATGTCATCCTTGCAAAATCAGAGTCAAGTAGCATTTCACTCAGTGTGCTACTTCCAGGCAAAATACTCTCTTCTTCTTTTTCTTCCTTTCTTTCTTTTTTTTTTTTTTTTTTAAGTACATTATGCAGGCCTACTTGAATCAGAATGTACTAATTGGATTATTTATGCTGCATTTGATCAAATAATTGGGCTAATGATGACTCACTGTTTTGATGAATCCCCATGGAATAAATGGCCTTAACAGAGAATTAGCCTGTTTCATAAAAACATTTTCTGAAATTATGGTCTTTGATCAGCTCTCCTACCTAGCAAATTGGCACACTGATAATCATGAAACCAGTGTGCAGTTACAGAAATTGAGTTGCTGTTCTAGTGGAACAAGAGTGTGCCCTATGGGTGCCATGAACAATTTTTCTTTCCCATGACCTTTCTTAAACCTGTTGACAAGGCTGAAAACATACATACCCCCCCTCAAAATGAGACTGTAATGTAGTCCTTTCCCATAGCTGTGGCTTCTATCTTCACTTACAGCTTCCTACTCCTTTTCTTGCTTGGTGCGCAACGGACATCTGCTGTGGCACTGAGGAGCACTGGTTGAATATCTGCTACTATCCTGAATGCTGTGTACTCCCCAAGCACCTCCACTTTGGGAGCTGAAGGTTGCGTCTTGCTTGCCTGCAGGGGTAGTGATAGAGCAGAAAATAAAAGACAAGGCCACCTCTCCTTGCTTCCAAAGCTGTCCTTCGTTAACACATATCCATGCTCACCCGTGCTGCAGTGTGTGACTAATATAGTCGGCTGCTTCTCAACGCTGCACATCAGTGCAGGGCTGAGCTCTGCCCTGCCGTGCCTATGGCCAGCACAGTGCCAAAGGTAGTCTAGACACTTTATACGATTTTATCACTCTATCCTGCAAACCACAGCAAATGTAACAATATGGGAAAATAACACTAAATACACACTGCAAACTGTCGGCTTTGAGAATAACTGAATTCGTAGAGGTAAGGAAAAGGTATCAAAACGCACCCTTGACTCTCAGATGATGTGGTGTATACTGTTGTAAGTAGAAGTTCTGATAATCAAGAAACTATTCTACTATTTCAATATACTCAACAAGCTAAAAAATAGCTATAAAATTTCATGAATATTTCTGTGTAGATTGCATTTAAATTAATGTCAGTGCTTCCCCTTGTAGATTCCAAATTAGCAGCTATTCTTCTGTAAATGTAAATTTAACTTGTTGATGTTGTTGTTCTCTACTTTTGTACCAGCTCTATTCCAGCAGAAACTGAAGCACAAACTTCAGAAGTACTCTTATCAAAGCGTCCAGATGGCAACAATAATCATTTATTATCTTTAGCTACCATGATTATATTGCCCAATCTGTGATATTGTAAATCAGTTTTCAGATGGTCATAGGAGTTGTAGCAAGTTTACATGAAAAAAAATTACTCATTATACATTTGTTCCGAAGGACTGAGCAATCAGAGAACTGCAAGCTCTTTCAACATAAGCGAACTGATATTCAAGTTTAGATCTAAAAACAACTCTGAGTGTGGAGAGGCCAGTGTGTTGGGATGCGCACAATGAGGAATACATCATTTATGTGGCATGCATGGATTCTGGGATGCTCTGAAATCCACACTCCCAAAGTGGGTTCAGTCAAGGGATGTGATGCATTCATTTTACTGGAGCCAAATGATAGTTCAAAATGAAAGAAATTTCTCAGGGCTACTGCAAAAGCATGCCATCCT
Organism: Psilopogon haemacephalus; assembly: GCA_013396835.1. Classification (NCBI taxonomy): domain Eukaryota; kingdom Metazoa; phylum Chordata; class Aves; order Piciformes; family Megalaimidae; genus Psilopogon; species Psilopogon haemacephalus. The sequence goes on from VWZI01019786.1 coordinate 322,004, forward strand.
GCTGCCAGAGCGACGAGATTCTGACAGCCCCAGTGCAGTTTTTGAAATCTGTGTGGTTTTATTGCAGGCTTACACAGGATTTGCCCTCCAGAGTTTATTTTGCCCCTTAACCTAATTCTATCCAATATGTCATATTTTCTTAGTAATGTTTTGAGGGCACTTTCTTCTTTTTTTTTTTTTTTTTTTCCTTTCTGGAAAAATTATCTCTAACTATTCTATATTTGCAGGGTAATAGTGACACTGGAATGAAGGGAATGACACACTGATTTTCAGCAAGGCTTTCATAAATTGTCTCCTTAGATTTATGATATGTCACTTGATTTGCAGCATTCTGTATTTTGTGGATGCTCTTATCTGTTAACATTTCTATAAGAAACCTCTTATTTTTACTTTTTATTAGCCTCTTGGAGGCTAAAGAAACACATATTTAAAATATATTTTAAAAATTGTATAAACTTGATAGTCATGATTTCTGATTCTTAATAAGAGTAGTGCTTCTTTTCCACTTGAGCCCTTGGCACCTTTGCTTTTCATCATACAACTACTGCCAAAGAAAAAAAAAAGAGGCAATTTAAATTTTAAAGAATCTAAACCTTACTTTGACAAATAAATCTGTCTTCTTGTATGTTCAGAACAGCTCCAAAGTTTGATGTATTTTAGGCTCCCCAGAGTCTGCAGGTTTTTCCAGAAGATGGTCAGTGGTCAAAGGTCCTAAGTTTCTATTTTCTCAAGGCATGAGGATTGAGTTCTTTTGTTTGTATAATGAACCTACTACAGTATTTTGATTGGAGAGAGTTCAAGGAGATTTTCTCTCACATCCCTTCAGGCTGTGTACTTATGGCAATTAAGAGTCTATTTATGGTCCAGAGTATCCATTCACACACTGCAGTATATAAATGCTGTGGAAGTGAGTGCCTCTTCCTGCCTGCATGCATTACCAGGGCTGGTCTTGCCACCATGAAGGATAGTATATTAATAGGTCACATTCTGCCTCCAGCTCTCTGGTGGATGAACCTCCTCCAAGGCTGTCTTTAATCCCTGTATTCATCATTATCTTTGCAATGTCCTTGAGCTGGTTCAGCACCAGGAGTGTAATATGGTAACCAACAGCTTTGGAACTACCCCAAATCATGGCCAATATTGGTTTTGGCTCTCATATCCAGGGTTCTTGGTTATTACTGGACTTGTGCTATTTCTTTCTCTTTGAGCACACTGCAGTATAATGTGGGCAATTTGCAAGTAGTGAGGTACAAGGTGAACATCTCATTTTATCTGTATTTCCCTTTCATTTTTTTTTCTTTTAGTTTGAGGTCCATTATTCTATTCATCTGTATAAGCTAAGATTGAAGATATTGAAGATATTGTTGTGGTTTGTTGGTTTGTTTGTTTGTTTTTTCCCTTCTAACAGGTATGTTTCCTGATAATTTAAGAGAATTTCATAGAATCATAGAATGGTCTAGGTTGGAAGAGACCTCA
>VWZI01019787.1:0-41957 GCA_013396835.1 Psilopogon haemacephalus
AGAACACATCACCCTGCAGCCTGTTCACAGAGCCCATAGCTACACGCCCCTCTTTGGTGAACGTGAGGAGTCCACAGGCCACAACACCACTGCGCTCCTCAGAGTCTGCACCCTTCTGGTAGCACAGCAGTGGAGCAGTGCGCACATGTTACGGCCCTGTCCGCGGCGCACAGCAGAGCAGGGCAGAGCCATTCTGCAAGCTGCACCTCACTGGATTGACACAGCCGCAGCAAGCGTGGTACCGCACGGTGCACACCTGAATGCCCTTGCTGCCATGCATCAAAGGAAAGCTCTCTTCAGAGATGTATTTGGAATAAGCCACAGTAATACTACTTAAAGAGGAGGGATTGTGGAAGGTTATGTTTTATATAAAACCAAAGAGAAATAAACCTTTGGTACAAGTAACAAAATTGATAGAGTTAACAGTTCTGTTATTTCTCTATAACAGTCAACGGTACAAAGAAATTAAGGTATAAAGGTTTAATCAAAAGCTTACTATGCATTTTTACATCTATTCCCTTATCAAAAGCAATCAAATACAAAGAAAGCACACAGCTTTCCTGCTTTTAAAAGCTGCCACAATCATGACTGAAAGAAAAAAAAAGTAACTATCAAGTTTGTTCCCCAAAACAGGTATGTGAATTAAACAAAGACTTAAAAAAATAACCAAACAAAAAAAGCTCCGTCACAGAGCATATCTGCTATAGGAAGCATTTTGATTTAAAAAAATGCAGCACATATTTAAATCTTTCCTTATTTACCTGTATGTTTTGCAGAGGTCTGGAACTCTCTGGAAAAGGTGAGGTTGGTTTACAGATACTAAAGTAACAAAGTAGGCGGGAAAAAAATTATACTGGAGATGGGATAATTTTGTATTCCTTGTACTGTACAGTGACTGAGAACTACAGCTGTTCCTGAAGATGAAAACCAGACTCCCTCCCCAGAGAGCACTCTAAGGCCTGAACATCCTCAAAAAATACTTATACCCATGTTCTTAGTTGGTATTTCTCTGTGGGAGAGGAAGGCTCTCATGAAGATACTTCATGCTCCCATGCTCTGAGAAGTCAGAAACAACATGATTGTCCCCTCTCAGCAACCACTTCGTAGTTAGGAGTCCTTCAATTCCCACTGGTCCACGGGCATGGATACGAGAAGTACTAATTCCCACTTCAGCACCTGCAGGAAACAGAAGATGAAGGTAGTTAATTGTCAGAAGACACTCACTTCATACTACACAGTTTAGAACTTTTACGCAAAAACAGCTACCTGCCTTTCAGTGAGCTGCATTCCTCTGCTTCTCTCCACATGCCAGAACCCATATTTACTTGATTTAAGAAATCAGAAGCCATTAACTATAAATGTTAATGTTTATACACCTATTCATCCAAGTACAGGACATTGCATTTGTCTCCTGCCTTTCATTCCTCAACACTGCAGGGTGGACACACGAGATCAGCTCAGTATACCCAGCAGCAATAATAGCAGGGCATTCTTTATAACATCAGCAGAAAGGTAAAAGAAAAACTGTTCACCAGTTTTGGGTGCTGCGTTGTGTTTTCTATCATTACATGCATGCAGCATTTATTTTGACTGATCATTCAAAGGATCCAAAACATCTTTGCTCCCTGCTGTTCATCTAGGCAGTCTGTGTAGCAGTATTAGCTAGTTCTAGCAGAAGAGCAGTGTTGAACAGTCTGCTGACCTACGTGGATGAAATGTCTCAGCTTCAACTTCTACCTTTCCTGAAAACCTTAAGAGAGTGAGATCAGAGACTAATGCTGTATTTCAGGATTCAGAATGCCACACTTCCCACACAACAGCAAATCCTGCAGTCATATCCCTGCAGTATTTTCTCTCTTACCAAGTCCAAATCTATAGCCATCGGAGAACCGGGTACTGGCATTCCAGAAAACACAAGCACTATCCACATGCTGGAGGAAAAATTCTGCTGTTTTGTCTGGGGAAGAGGCAGAGAGAAAAACAAAATCTAGCACATACAGAATGGTCAGGTGCTTCAATAAACACTATGCAATACAGTCAGCAAACAGAACAGTACAACTTCCACATGCAAACTTATCAGGCAGTACTTGTGAACAGTCTAGGCTAAGACATGCTCATTCATATCTTTGTCCCAGCATGCTTATCAAACAGACACAGTTGCAAATGTTAGAAGCTTGCAAAAATTAAAAGGAAGCAAAAAGATCTCTTAATTCTAAGTACATCCAAGTCTCACCTAGAAACAGGGATAGCTGTATGGATAGGAAGAAAATACAGCTATCCCACACAACATTTTGCAATCAGAAAGCTAAACTACAGAGTCAGTTCTTCATTAATTCCAAACCTGGAACTGTTCCAGATAATGAAAAATTCTGAACCAGGTTACTCCTGCAGGAAACATTTGGGATATTCCATGCAGAAAATACCACGTGGAACCAGGTAATTCGCCCAGTTTAACGCAGAACATGCAAGACCTGAGCATGCTCAAGCAGAGTTAAGCAAGTGTTAGTCTTCTGGAGGACTGTTGTCTGTAAGGTTGTGAGCCGCAGTTTTGTCACCCTTAGTGACAAGATGACCATTAAAGAGCAGCTCTGCCTCCACTGGGGTACTGTAGAAGCTCACTTAATCAGTCTTCAGAGGCCTAAGGACATCTCCAGGAGATGTTCCTGCAAAACTCTCTGATGCAATAAGTCTGAAGAATAGAGGAACAGCCAGCCATTTGCCCAACAACAGCATCTGCTGACTTGCCATCAGCCAATTTCTCACATGCATTGCTTAATATCCTGGAACAAGAGGCACAGAGCATGCTTTCTCTGAGGCTCACTTAGCTCATATGCCCCAGCTGGTTCTGCCTATTACAGATCCAAGAGAAGAACAACCACTGCAATGTAAGCAGTTACACTAACAAGAAGAATTAACAGTGAAACCAAGGCAGTAGTTTAAGAGGGCAGACTAATCACTAACCATTCTCTGTGATTATAACATCTGTGTGAGAACTTCCATACTTATGGATATGTTCAACGGCCTCTTGCACACTATCCACCACCTCAATGCAGCACTCCAGGTCCCCATATTCTGTGCGGAGAGATTTCACTTCTGAAGGGCTGAATGTCAAGTAAGATGCAAACTTTGGCCCAGCATGAATCTTCACCTGTAACACAGAAACATGTTATGCTGCTGACCATATCAAGCCCTTCCAGATGATAGTAAAGCTTTCCGTAGTCTATGTGGGATGAAGTTAATTTTCTTCATAGCAGCTCCTATGATGCTGTTTGGGATCTGTGACTAAACTACTTTTGAAAACACACTAGTGTTTTGCCTGTTGTTGAACAGAACTTGCAGCACGTCAAAGCTTTCTCTTTTTCCCCAGCTCTGTTCCCATAGTGAGTTGGTTCAAAGTGTGCTGAAAGCTGGGAGGGGACACAACCACAACAGCTGACCCAAACTGTCCAAAGGGATGTTCCATGTGCTACAACACTATCTGAGACAAGGTGGGTTTCAAAGAACGCACACATTACTCAGAGACTGGCTGGGCATTGGTCTGCTTGTGGCAGATGCTAAGGAATTAGCTTTGGCTCACTTGTGAGGGTTTTTAGGGGTTGAATTTAGTTTTCATTTTTGTTTGTGGTGGTCCTTGTTTTGTTTTTTTTTGTTCTTGGGGCGGGGGGGGGTGTTGTTGTTTTCAGTTGGTTTTGGGCTTATTGTTGCTACTTTCTTGGTTTTGTGGGGTTTATTTGTGTGTGCGTGTATATGTTGGTGTCCCCCCCCTATTTTTCCTTTTTCTGACCTTAAGACTGATTTTCTTTCAACCCACAAAGTTCCTTGCTTTTGACTCCTTTTAAGTTGCTTAGGGTGACTGGAGTTAACCCACATTTGCCTACACTTTGACACACAGAATCACAGAAACATACAGGTTGGAAAAGACCCTCAGGATCACCAAGTCCCACCAATAATCCTTCTCTACAAGGTTCGCCCTAAACCATATCCCCAAGCACTACACCCAAACTTAGCAGATTAGTGAACTAGCAACAGGGTACAATAGCTGACATGCTGGGCTGGCTACCTACCGTAACGCACTCCTCGATCAGGACCCACTTAAAATTATTTAATGCAGTCACATCACTTAGTCATGCAGATGCAGCTCTGCTACCTTTACTGTCAAAGCACTACCCATGGCAAGACAAGTAATTAGTGTACTGCCCATCCACTGTTCCTTTGACATACTAGGAGGGAAAATGGGTATGGATAAAAGGTTTAAAAAGAGTACGGATGGAGTAGACTCAGAAAGGATTAAAAAAAGAAAAGGAATTCACTTAGGTAAGAAGCTATATTAATAGATTCAAGAAGAAGAGGCTTTGCATCTGGGAGGTTAACAGCAGTTAAAGTCAGAATTAAGATGAGTAAAGAAAGAGCTCTTCTAAGGCAGAAGATGGCTTCTGCAATAAAAAATGAACGACTTGTACCCCAGTAATGACATGTAACTATCCTGAAGAAGCTGCTTTCAGATCATTTCTGCAGAAGCTTGTGATTGTGTGCAGAAGCAGAGAAAGTTCTCTGTGAGTTCATTTACATGTACAAAGAAACATGGGTAAGTTAGTGTTATGCCATTTTAAGCTTATACCAGCCAGAGCAAATACTTCTGACGTGTTAGGAAAAAGCCCTCAAACCAAAACAGGAGTGACTAACCTGTTCTACTCTCAACATGTCTATGATCTGATCGAACAGAGGGGTTCTCAGCAAGTCTCGATGAATCAAGAGAGTTTCCAGAGCATTACAGGCAGCAGGATATTCACACTTGGAGTCTCTGACTGAGATTTAAGAGTAGGTAATCAGTTACTTAACATTCATGACAAAGATTTTGAACAGCGGACAAATTATCAATTACCATAACTGTATCATACACTCCAAAGCTGAGAAATGAAGTCTAATTACACCTGTGAAATTCCAAACACCCTCTCCCAGCTTACTTATTCGTGTGACCTTCTCAATGCTGGCATCTGTGTCCACATACACATGACAGATTCCTTCACTATGTCCCATCACTGGGATTCCCTTTGCAGCTTTCTGGATGTTCCTGACCAGCTGTGAGGAACCACGTGGAATGATCAGATCTATCAGCTTATCCAAACGGCAGAGATCTTCTACTTCCTCTCTTGTGTTCACCTGTGGGGGTTGCAATACAAACAGTCTACAAACTTTTTCAACTCTCAGGCTCTGCCCATGCCTTTTATGTAAGCCACAGCAAGGAAATTGTTGATTTCATTCAAGGCACCTACTAGTTGCACAGCATCTTTAACTCCATGAGTGGAGAGTGCTTCTTGTGTCAGATGATGAAGTATTTGATTGCTATATGCTGCCTCTTTCCCTCCTTTAAGCAACAAGCCATTTCCACTGGCTATGGCCAAAGCAGACACCTGTCAGAGAAGGATTTATTTTTAAATACAGTCTTTAAAAAGGCAGAGAAAAGTAATCTGTCTCATGTTTCAGAGTAACAATACAAAACAGATTAAGAACAGGACTTTTAATCTTATCAATTTACTCAGTGTTATTTACTAGTTTTTATGTTATGGCACCACAACAGCACACAAAGCTGCAGAGACGCAGTGTGTTAGTGCTTCAGGAACAAACGTGTCCAGGGGGAAACTGCAGTGGACAAGTCAGAGCAAACCTTGCAGATATGTATCATCTAGTATGAACTGGGAATCTGTGTGAGAAATCACTCCCCAAGAAGAACAATTTTAGATGCAGGAATTCTTGTCCCTAACCATTCTGGCACAAAGTGGCTAATGAGCTATTCCTATGAGCAGGAAGAATATTCTCATTGTGCTGTTTAAAACCTAAGTCATGAACAGACTGTTTAGGAAAAAAACCTTCCAGACAACAGGCTCAGCATCACTTTTATAATTCAGCTTTCATGTTTATCAGCAGAAGGAACAAAAAGCCTTCCTGTTTAAGGTGCCAAATTTCAGACGTTGGAGTCCAGTAACACAGACCATCCTTCAGCAAAACACTCCAAAGAAACCACTGCTTTGTGCAAGTCAGATAAAAAGTTACTTTTGCTCTTCAAAACATATAACCAACTTGTTTAGCCTTCAGACAGTAGCTTTTATTAGCGTTTTCCCCACTAAACTGAAAACCTCCTAAACACAGAGGTTAAAACAGAAGGTTTTGTTCTTTTCCACCTAAGAGTATGTCATGGGTGATAAAGTTCTCCTCAAACATATTTTACTTTCTTATTTCTGCTTTCCTCACCCTAATCCCATTCACAATGGCCTCACAATTTGTCTACTTGAAAGAAAGGAAAGAAAAAGAAAGTACATATTACCTTAGAAAACAAAATTGCCTCCTCTCCAGCACCTTTAAAACAAATTAATTAAGCATTTTAAGTCGTTTTTTGTTTTTTTCTTCACTGTATTACTGTCCTCTGGGAAAGCTTGTATGTACATTATCATCATCTGTATGTATCATCACCAAACCTACACTGAGTATATATCAACTGTGTGCTGTTGAGATGTGGATTCCAGAAGTAGCTAGGCTCTCACACTTAACAAGCAGTTACTTAGTGGCACACTTTAACGTCTTCCTGTGTGAAGCAGCATCTAAACCCATCAGATACATCTCCTCGAACCACTTCCCGTGCCCTTCTAACATCAAACAGGTAAAAGTGTTTGATATTCTACCTCATCCTGCTGTCAGAATTGAAAAGAGCACCAAAAAGAAAACAAACTACAGAAAAATACAGTAAGGTATAATAGTCCAGAAAGTCTGCCTTACATATATATTGTATGTCCAACTTACAAATCAGACACTAACAAGCAATCTGATTGTGTTTTGAAAGTACCTTATACGTACAAAGATGCTGAGAGGGCTGCAGCAGCTCTGCTATAAGGACAGGCTGAGGGAGTTGGGACTTTTCAGCCTGGAGAAGAGAAGGCTTTGAGGAGACCTTGGAGTAGCCTTCCAGTATCTGAAGGGGGCCTACAGGAGGGCTGGGGAGGGACTGTTCACAAGGTCTTGTAATGACAGGATGAGGGGAAATGAGTTCAAACTGGCAGAGGGGAGATTTAAACGGGATGTTAGGAGGAAATTCTTCACAGTGAGGGTGGTGAGACACTGGCACAGGTTGCCCAGGGAGGAGGTGTTCAAGGCCAGGCTGGATGAGGTCTTGAGCATCCTGATCTAGTGGGAGGTGTCCCTGCCTATGGCAGGGGGTTGGAACTGGCTGAGCTTTGAGGTCTCTTCCAACCTAAACCATTCTATGATTCTACATCTGCTTCTCCAAAAGTCAGTTTTATGGGAGAAAGAATTTAAAGAATTCTACTCTGCAGACACAACAAAATGGTTCAGAGCTCAGCTGAAAAAGACTGAAAGGAAAAGCACTGATCTAAAATTAAGACACACAAATATTTGTGATTTAAAGGAGAACCGAAGGTCAGTGGTTTCCAACCAGTTCGGTCCCTTCAAAGAATAGAATGGCACAACTATCCTTCACAGCAACAGCTGGACTTGGTGGAATCTATGGGAAGCAGCCTGTGAAGGACACTCGCCATTTGGCCTTCTAAGTATTAGAGGCAAACATGTTAATTGCATATGCTTAGAAGAAGCTTATTAAATGTTAACTGGTAATCTGCAACTGTTTCACCTTTAGTGCAACTCAAGACCAGACAATGAGCACTGACCTAACACTGGGTAAAGCTACCTCCAGAGAGCAAACTGAACATGCTCTCTTCAAGGTCACAGTGAATTTTCCCCTGCAATTGCTTACCCAAATAAGCAGCATATGCAGTAATAAACTAAAAGGAGGCAACTCTGCACTCAGAGACCATCCTGCTTTCAGCTACATTGTGGGACAGAAGCCATGCAATTCAAATGCAGAAGTATCAGAGATGATCCTCTGAAGTTGCATCAGAGGACCTGATGAAAGTATGATGACAGGAGGCTAGCAGGAAGGAAAACAACTACCTAGACAAGCTGTTCCATGTCTGTAAAACAAAAGCAGGGGGAAGGCTAGCAAGAGCCAGTCTGGTGTACGTTTTAAGGTGAAGCAGGAATAGAAAGAGGGAGATGTCAGCTACAGAAGGCAAGAGACCAAGGTTGAGGTTCAGGAAGACAGGCTAGAATTCAACAAGGAAACCTACTGGTTGCCATGAAGAACAGAGTGAGCAGCAAGGAACTAATGATGGTGGTCAAGGCAGACCAGTGCCTTTTTGTTTCAAGGGAACTTCACCTAGAGCATACTTCCTTTCAGGGTGAAATGTAGAGGGACTGCTCACAAAATTCAGGCACAAACTACCAAATTGTCCAGCAGCTGTCTCACTTCCTCTTAAAGTGCCTGTACCCATCTCCCTCTCCTTAAACAACGGCTCATGTTAGAGAACTCCTCAATCAATCTTCCTCCTAGACACCTAATGTTAACTGTGGGAGAGACTGTTGATAATGAAGGATTTTTTTTTTGTCTTACTAAAATCCACTACGGTTGCTTAGTAAAGCAGTCAGGAGTTAGAATATAGGATCAGAGTTGCCTCAGCAATGTTAGTTCAGTCCCCGTATTTTCATGAATTGTAACAGCATTTACTCACGGCATTGCTCCTTCACAGCTTTGCAGATGAAGGCGTTTGCCTTTAAGATGCCTGCCTTATTCCTGGCACAAGATAAATTACATTCACTTATAGGATGTTATTTGAGGTTTTTCACCAGCCTTTCCAGCAACTTCGGTGCTTAAAGATTTAGAACCTCACTCTTCCTGACACCCATCCCACTACAGCCAGGTAAAAGCACACAAGCAGAATCAGGACAGCACAGAGCACTCACGCCTGGAAATGTGCTTTCTGTGCTCAGCATTTTAAAAAAAACTTTTCTTCTTTCCCCGCCCTCCACCCCTTTCCACCCCCCCACCCCCCAGATTACCAGTTAATTACTAGCATCTGTATTAAAGAGCTCCTGTTTTGTCTCAGCCTTCAGTTCAGCAGCATGAACAGATGAAACAAGTGCTTCCTGGTCTGAGCCTCCTAAGCTAGAAGCTAGGCCCTTGAACACAAATTCCTAAGACACAGGCAGCAATTGCACCACCTGAACCTAAGAGAAGCCCTTCTGTACCTTGAGTTTAACCAACAACCAATCAGACCAAAACTATGGGCCTGAATGACTGGGAACACTGCATACACAAGTCCTGAGGACCTCCCTGCAGCGAAACCAGGGATGCCAATGAAATAAGTTTTGGAAGAGCCCAAGCAAGAGTCCCTTGAGACAAGACTTCTTGCAGCCTCAAATCCTCACCAACAGCAATGTCCTTTCTTTTGTCACCAAGCAACTGCTAGCAGTGTGATTCGCCCTCCTTACGCACCTGTGGCAGACAGTCAGGACGGGACTCGAAGATGACGAGGAGGACGCCGATGGGCACCGTCACCTGCTCCAGCTCCAGGTCCTTCGCCACACGCGTTCTCCGGATCACGCGGCCCACGCTGTCCTGCGAGGAGGCTGCGATCTGCCGCAGACCAATCGCCAGGCTGTTCAGCTTCGACGTGGACAGGCTCAGGCGTTTCAGCAAAGGGAGGGCCAATCTTCCTGGGAGGAAGAAGGAATTGTGCCAGAGATGGATTGGTCTGTCTAGGCTCAAGTAAAAGCTACTTAAGCAAGTGGTGAATGAAGGAAAATTCAACTATTTTTCATGCCTTAGTAAGAAACCGTCTCAAAATGAAAAATGCAGTCCAGTAGCCTAAACCAAACCACTGAAATGTGACAACAATTTCACTCACCATCACATTTTCACCTCACTAGATTTAAGTGATTTGTATAAGAAGCAACATCAGGACCCACAAAACTAATATTTGTCCTATTTCAAGTACTGTTACATGGCTGAATCGCTTACAAATTTCTGGAAGGTTTGGGGAGCAGTTTGATCTTTTGATGTCACAGACAGAAATCCCAAAGCACAGGCACACACACAGCCCTTCTGTGCAGAATGGGTAAGCTGCCTGAATTCTCCAATCTGAACACATCCAGACAGCAAGTTCTTCAAGCCATGTCCCTTCAAGCACTCCAGTCCTTGGCATCTGACACAAAGTATGACAATCCACAATGCCTTGGTTTCACACATTTGACAACTCTGTATGGACATGTCCCAGTCCCAGCTTCTCCATCAGTCTATCACAAAAGAATGGCTTTAATCCAAACCACCTAAGGAGAACCTTCCTTAGTCAGAAGGGAACATGGTTCTTTTTGGAGACCATCAATGCAGAGATGACAGCCTTCCCCTCAGAAGCCAAACTTTATCTTCAACAGCCCAGAGAAAGCTCATTTCATGCATGGCAGTAACACAGATGATGCCTGTTATACCCCATTTATAAAGCCACTGTCCTTTGGCAAAATGGAGCATTGCTTTCTGTGACGTTTTGGTTGTTTTTTTTGGGGGGGGGCAATTTTGGGGGGTATTAGTCTTTGTTCTGTTGGGGTTTTTTATAATACACTGCTTGCTGTTCTGCAAAGCCTCAGGATCTTCTCTGATGAAGGTATCTGTTTTATGTAACTATGGAAGCTGCAGCTGTTCACCCTAACAAGCTCTCAAGGTTCTGAGCTCACTCACTAATCTGTGACAAGCTAATCCCAGGTGACAGAAAATTCTAGTTCTGCTTATTTCCTTCAAGACCTGGAAAGATTAAAGACATTCAAGACATGGAAGGAGTTGAAATAGTACCTTTGTTTTCAGCCTCCTCTAAGTCCTTTTTGTTTGCCAAGAGAATTTCTTCTCTCTGGTCAGTCAGTAAGTCAGCAAGACGATAAATTATCTCTGCTCTCTGAAAGAGAAAAGTTTCTGAACAGATTTCTTACACGCAGCCGCTGCTATTTGACATCTGGTCCCCTCAGTGTATTTATATTGACCAAATCTTCTCACTGTCCTGACTCCCTTGGTACTTGGAGCTAGTTGAGTTTTCCAGCCTCCATGACACTGAAAAATTAGGCTGAACACTGTTTTGACTTTTGATTTTTATTATCTTGCCTTCCACATCCAGTCTTCTCCACCAAACTCACAGTGTTCTTGCTTGAAGACTACTTTGTTTTCTTCAAAACAGATGCCACATTCTACCTACTCAGCATCAGAGAGGCAATCGATTGTCGACAGCTTCTCTTTTGCATACGCTACACACACAGAGGAGGGAATGGAGCAAGTCATTTCAGGTGATTCCTCAGCAGCTCTGATGACATTTTATCTCTGGGTGATACCTGATACCATCAAACTTTTCTATAATCCGTATAAGAAAGCATGTACTACTTCACAGTCCCAAAGTACATTTGCTTTCTGCTTTTGTTATCTCTTTAAGCATGCTACAATCCAGATGATGGACTGGACACATAAACAACAAATTCTTCTCCCAAATGGCCCATTTGTGTTAAAAATCTGTGTTGTAAACAAGCCACACATTTAGGAGCTTAACAAGTGGGACCATATTGTTCTATTACCTGCTCAGGCTGTAGGGCTGCCAGGGTCCTGCCACCAGCCCGAGCCATTTCACCCTGTTGCTCCACTGTAGGACCTGCAGAAAGACCCAAAATATGCTCAGCAGACAAAATAACAGCACACATGGAAGTGAACACCAGTCCTCTCATCTTCCAAGGTGCTGCTCAAAGCAGGAAAGCAGCAGCTCTTAGACATATTCAAGAAATCTACTGTACGCCAAAACTGGAAAATCAGACACAAAATACTGCTACAGTCTCCAAATGTGAAAAGGCATCACAGCGATTCTGGAAGTCACCACGCCAGAGGCAAGAGTGCACCATGCATCTACAAGACTCAACAAAGGGCAAAAGAACACCAGAATAGGAAAGGAGGCAAATTGTCCAGTTTTAGTATCAGAGAAAACCAGAAAGGATTATAAAACAGCACAGGGATGCACAAGAGAAGCCAAAATCCCATCTGATTAACAGCTTTCCCTCTGCTTCAACCTTTATACATTTTAGAGGGGTTTCTGTAGAAGATGGTTTCTTTGTTGGGTTTGGTGGTTTGTTTTTTTTTTGCAGGATCTCAAAGAGTATGTCTCAAACTGAAATGATATGGAATGGGATAATTCTGTTCCAAAATGAGTCACCAGGCTCAGGTAGCAGTTCCCAAAAGAGTTCACAAGGAGGTCATGGATAAACTAAGCTATGATTTTTAACTCTCCTAAGATTGCCTGTAAAACAGATGACTTGAGAGTGATAAATACGACTCCTTCTATTTAAGCAGGACCCCATGGAAATTGCCAGAGCAGGAATGCCAATGTTATGGAAATATCAAGAGGCACAGTGAGAAGTGTAAGAAAAGAACTGGTGGACAGGTGATTAATGAGACTTACTTAAGAAGTGTTACAACAGCTTTTTGAAGTCAAGCCATACTTCACAAAGTATGGAATGTTTGGTGTTCGCTGAGAAGTGACACGTATGTAAGACAATGGAGCTGCTTTTAAAAAGGTACTTGGATTTCCAGTGTGTGTTCTTTGCAAGACAGCAGACAGTAGCACTTGCTACAACAGCAAAAGGCAGCCTGTAAAATTCCACAGGAATTTTTGCTGTTTGACATACTGGAAAGTGACTCAGAATGGGGTCACAAGTTTAAAGATTTATGGCTGATGTAGACTTACCACTTTGGGACTAACAGAGAAGTCATCATTATCACACTTCTCCCTAGAAAGCAGGGACCTCAAAAGAGGACCTGGGGGTCCTGGTGGACATCAAGCTGACCACAAGCCAGCAAGCAGCATGCCCTTGCCACAAAGGCAACTAACACACGGTGTCCTGGGCTGCCTTTGGAGGGATGCTGCCAGCAGGTCCAAGGAGGTAATCCATCCCCTCTACTCAGCGCCGAAGTGCTGTGCCCAGTTCTGAGCTCCCCAGTACAAGAGACACAGGGACACTGTGGAGACAGTGCAGTGAAAGGCCACCAAAGACAGTGAAAGGACTACAGCATCTCTCATATGAGGAAAGGATGAGAGACTTGGGACTGTTCAGTCTGGAAAAGAAAGCTCAGGAGTGATCTCATCAGTATGTACAAATACCTGAAGGGACGCTGTGAAGAAGATGGAGACAGGCCCTTTTCAGTGGTGCCCAGGGACAAGAGGCACAAACTAGCTACATGCCTCCAACCAGGCACTGACCACAGAACTAAAGAAACATTCTGGTTGGAAACGACCCCCAGGGTCATCAAGTCCAACTGTTATCTCTACTCTGCAAAGGTCACCCTTAAACCACATCCTCAAACGACTTTAAACGCATCCAGGCTTGGTGATTCAACCACCCCTCTGGGCAGCCCATTCCAATGCCTGATCACTCTTCCTGTGAAAAAAATGTTTCCTAATGTCCAGCCTAAACCCACCTAGTCACAGCTTGAGGCCGTTCCCTCTTGTTCTATGACAACTGGCTCTTTCAGCCAGTTCTCAATCCACCTCACTGTCCACTCACCTAGCCCACACTTCCTGAGCTTACTTATGAAGATATTATGGTAGACAGTGTCAAAGGCCTTGCTGAAGCTGGGGCAGACAACATCCACTGCTCTCTCCTCAGCTACCCAGCCGCTCACACCATCATCTCTATTTTTAGTGCTACATGCAGTTTTGAGTTTTGCTCATCTCAGAAAGGCCACAACAGAAGGAAAAATTTCCACCAAGAGAAACAGACAGAAGCAAGTTTTTGGAACAGCTTTGGTACAAATTGTCTAAGATGAAATCTCTTTCATGTGAAAGAGAAATGAAGGAAAAGATAGATGTTTCACATCGTTAGAACTGAACAGGGACTGATCACCCATAAAGGCAGTAGGGGTAGCAAATGAAGCTATTGGGAAGAAAATTCAAAGCCTTCCCCATCCCCACAAACCCAGATTAAACCAAGCAGTTCTTCATCGTTCCAGTTCAAAAGTTTCCAGCCAGTAACTAGTTAAGGCTCTTGACTATTGTGACAGAATCCTGGAGATGCTAGGTCTTTACCTGGATTCGAATTCATGCAAGCAATCCATTAAAGGCTATTATAGATAATGAAACTTAGCTCATCTCAAGGCACAAGTCAAAAGTATCACTCTGTGTTTGTCCTATTCTGCTGAAGTGCAGATTTTTAGTCTTTCTCCAGCTGTTGTGACAACATGCTCACAATGCAGCAGCAGTAAAACACTTCTACCTACTACACCAGAAGACTTAGGTATCAAAGGGATTTATGCTAAGAAATAAATCACTATCTAGTTCAACTGCACTTCTATGTCCCCCATTTTCATATCCCTAAGGCTAAAAATGGTAAAAATTGTACTTGCTACATTCTTCAAATGCAAGTCTGATGCAGCAGGTAATCATCTGAAGGGAATCTCAGCAGAAGATTAAACATTTTCTAATCCTCCTTTAAAAAATACCTGCCATAATCTGTTTTTCCCGATGAGTGTGGTCTCCCAGCTGCTGCACCTATCTAGCCAAATTCTAACTCTAATATTTCAGGAAATCTCTACAACTCTCCATGTGTACACAGCGTCTGTACTCACCTGCAGGTTTTACCTCTGAAAAAAAGGTTCCAACTTTTTTTCCTTCCACAATATCTGTAATGACATGACCTGAGATCTTTGGGTGGGTTCCATTGGCAATTACTACAGAGGTGCCTCCTTGAAGTGCCCACAGGGCTGCTTTCACCTACAGCAAAGGACAGAGGCAGTTCTGGGAAGTTCACTTCTGATTTGAGCCACCATTCTCAGCAAGACTTCTTCCACCACTCTGATCTCCAGACTGATAACTCATGCTTGCAAAGAGCATTCAATAGGCCACAGGAATGCCCTAAGGTGGCACTAGATGAGGCTGTATGTGTGCTTTGCCCTCCCTGAGCTGGCTGCCGCTTTGGAAGTGCACTGCAGCTCTTCCCAACAGCTGGCTTCTTTACAAGGCATCTGCAAGGGTGCCTTGGTCAAATGCTCTTTTTCACCACTACCTCATGTTACAAGTTCTTCTTACTTGTACTGGGTTTAAAGAAACCTGGTGCCTGGGTGTTAGGTGTTAGGTGCCTGGGGTTGCCCTCACTTCAAGAGGCCATGGGATTCTACTTGTGCTGTGGAGCACTGTTCTTGCACAGGCTCTAGTTATTACTACATGTGAAAACATTATCCAGTATCCTTAGCTCCCTGAATTACCCCATTAGAGTTTGATCAGCCTAAGCACTCCTTATGAGTCCAGTTAAGATGCAGAAGTATTCTCATTGCTTATAACCCTGTGATGAATCCATCAAAACTACTGGGGCGCCATTCATTAGTTGTTTTTCT
Source organism: Psilopogon haemacephalus (assembly GCA_013396835.1). Classification (NCBI taxonomy): domain Eukaryota; kingdom Metazoa; phylum Chordata; class Aves; order Piciformes; family Megalaimidae; genus Psilopogon; species Psilopogon haemacephalus. The sequence goes on from VWZI01019787.1 coordinate 15,254, forward strand.
ATACTCATGAATCTAAGAGAAGCTAAATGAACCTCTTTACCCAGGGAGGCTGTGGAGTCTCTCTCTCTGGGTATATTCAAGAACCATCTGGATGCCTTCCAGTGTGATCTGCTCTAGGTGATCCTGCCCTGGCAGGGGGGCTGGAACAGATGAGCTTTCAAGGTCCTTTCCAGCCCCTGACTTTCTATGGTTCTGTGATTAACTCATACGTTGTTTAGGGTATTCACACTATAGTTCATGCTGGAAAGGATCTCTGGAGATCATGCAGTCCAACTGCCTGCTCAAACAGGGTCAGCTAGATCAAGTGACTCAATAGGTTGTCCAGTCAGGTTTTGAACACCTCCAAACACACATTCCCCAAGTTCTCTCAGCAACCTTGCTGTAAAATTCATACTTTTCAGTTTAATTTCTCATATTTCAGTCAGTGCCCAATGCGTCTTGTCTGCTCCCTGTACACCACTGAGAAGAGTCTGTCTGTCTTCTCTATATCCTGCCTTCAGATATTTATACACAAACCTCCTCTTTTCTGGGGCGTGCAGCGCTAGCTCTTGACCTCTCCTAGTGACAGATGCTCCAATTCTTTAATCATATTCATGGCTCTTGGATTCACTCTATTATGCCATGTCCTTCTTGTACTGCAGTGTGCAGAACCAGACGCAACTCTACAGACATGGGTCTCGCTAGAGCTGAATAGAAGGAAGTAATACTTGACCCACTAGCTATGTTCTTTCTAATGCAACCCAGGGGCACATTGCTGGCTCACATTCCACTTGGTGTCTACCAGGACACTACATCTTTTTCAGTGAACCTGCTCTCCAGCCAGTCAACTCCCCAGCCCGTACCAGTACACAGAGTTGGTCCTCCCTAGGCATAGGGCTAAGTGTTTTCCATTAGCGACCTCCACAACATTCCTGTCTGCCCATTTCTGCAGCCTGTCAAGATTCACCTGAACTGCCACACAACCATCTCCTCTACCTCCCTTTCTCACACCTTGCTTTACTTCACAGTAAAAACACTCAAATATTCCATATTTCTACCTTGGCTTCCATGCCTCCCATTCCCACTCGGGATTTGGTTCCAAATGTTACAGACTGCTGGTCTCCTGGGTAGAATATGTCAATGAGCTTTGCATCATCAGAGCCTGGAGGGCTGTCAAAGAGTCCTGAAATAAAGAATGAAAATCCATTAGTGTTACATACTCTCATCATATCATGGGATATGATATCATCCTCCTCATCCATGGGAAAAAAAGGAAAAAACAACACATCCATGAGGCTGGAAAGCTGTCAGTCCACCTTAATGCTCAATGAACCCTGCTGTTTGTGAGTGAGAGCATGAACCACTTAAGAGGCAGACTTAAGAACTGCAGCTTTACCAAAAGCATGATGAATAAGTCACATGCTGAATGGCAGCATGCAAGCTGGGAAGTAGTGACATCTGGTTGAGGTTATGGAGATGGTTTAAAGATTTTATATGTTCAGAGCTTACGTATGCAAGTCCGTAACTGAACAGACAAAGGACAGTCCTCACCAAAATCTCAGATACGCCAACCCTGGCAACCTACTGTAGAATATTATTTGGCTTATACTCCTCATTCCAAACACGCAGTCTTTATCCTGTGTATTACTCATGACTATACCATGGAATTCTGCATGATTTTCTGGAACAAGTCTCAAGGACACACACATTCTCACCCACCCAGATTCAGCAGTGGGGCAGACAGTCCTTGGCCTAGGCAACAGCATCAGCGCTGGCTGCATGCCTTGTGTGGCACACTGCAATCATCCCTGTAATAGACAGGAACTGAAGAGATCAGTAAAAGCCAAACATGGGCTCATTTGAGTATCTGACATACTTCAATTGAACAAGAAAGTAAAGAAATGACTCACAAACCTTCTACATCTGAGAGGACAATCAGGAGATCGGTTTTCATCTCCACAGCCAGTCGTGCCGCCAGACTGTCATTGTCCTTCACACTAATCACCTGCAATGTACATTCAGATCAGCAACAGTGAACTGCAGGAGGAACCAGGAAATATATGGCTGCAGTGTACAAAATTAAGCTACTGTAGCACTACCAAGTCCTTCCGAGCTCATCTGCTCATACCCACTGGAAATTCAGAGGTCATCTTTATGTAAAATGCTTTTGTGATGCAGTAAAACTTTTGAATGCCATAAACCAGTACCAAAATTACAAGCAGCATGATCAGCATCTGCATTCTCCATCTCAGTGCCCAGTGACAGGACAAGAGGTACTAACTAACCCTGCTTCAAAGGAAGGGTGCTGGACTAGATGCCCTGCAGAAGTACTTTCAACTTCAGATGAAAACCAAACTGGGCATGCTTGCTTTTGGCACAGCAGACATCATCTGCCCTGCTTTCACCCTACAGCACCGTCTCATGTCAGAAACAGACAGGTCAGCATAGTCTTCCAGTACTCTCTGCCCACATTATTTTATTTTATTTTTTGTTGCAGGTTTCAGAGATCCCCCATCATGGCACTAGTGATGCATGCATTTAGTGTTGTATCATCTGTAAGCAGTTTCCACTCCCTTACAATACTTTACCCACATTTACCCCCTGCAGATCACTGTTGGGCTCTGGAGGTGGAACAACAGCATCATTAGTGTTAATTATAGGGACAATGTTCATTCGTAACAGTTCATGCAACGTTCCATTTAAGTTCCGACGTTTCTGTTCATCGTGGAAATCCAAATTGGTGACTAAGATCTGAAAGGAGGAAATCAACAAATACTGAGCCAGCTGCAAAGCAGATGATAAACATATGTGTTCACCTATCAGTCCTGCCCTTCACATCACTACAGAAACCTAAGCCACATTAAAGGAGAGAGAATCCAAGAGAGAAATACTCTTTCCACAACACTTTCAGGTTTATGTCTTCACTTCCACTGCAGTCTATAACGGCCTTTGTCAAGCTTTACAGATCACAGGCTCCAGAGATCAAACTGGAAACAAAAGTATAAGCAGAACATGGATGCTGATGATAACCACTATCCACTATGATCCTAAACAATTTGACAGATTACTGCATTTCCTGTTTTCCCTCCCAGTGTAATGGTTCTATTGTCACAAGCAGATGGGGGTTTTGTCTCAAGATTTTTCAGTTCCAGAGCTCACTTGTTGTAGTAGTTTAGAACTGAGTTGAGCTGGGGCTAATTCTCCTCTAATGCTGTGTTTTGTGGTGCTGTAGCTGAGCATTGATAAGGCAGCAGTGTTGTGGCTACTGCTAAGCTGAGCAACCACGCTGGGGTTTTTGTTTTTTAACTCAACATCTCCCCTCCCCAAGATGCTAGGAGGACACAGCCGAACCAGGTGATCCAGACTGGCCAAAGGGATATTCCATGCCATATGATGTCAGCTCAGATATAAGAATGAGGTAATAGAGGGAAGTTTGGGGAAGATTCGTCCATGGTGTCTGTTCTCCAGAAGTAACCATCAAGCACAGAGCCCTGCTTCCAAGACCAAAACATCGTCCAGCTGATGGGAAGCAGAGATCAACACCTTGCTCTGCTCCTGCTTCTGCACAGTCTGTTGCTTTTGCTTATTTTCATTATTAAATTGCTTCTATCTCATAACTGGCCTTTCTTATATTTTCCCCTCTCCTGCCCATTTAAGAGGGGGAGTGACAGAGTGGCTCTGGTGGGCATTTGGCCCCAGCTGGGGCAAAACCACCACACTTGTTTTTCTGAAAGAATCTTGGTCCTAAAGCCTCCTGTATGTAGACAGGATTTTTGTTATTTTAAGATACAACCCCCACCCCATCCCCAACAAACCAACCAACCAAACCCTCAGTATTTGATCTGAAGATATTTACTTTATTTTTACTCTGGTATTTGAGAGTTAACCAAACAACTCCCACACACAAACATCACAATAGCTCTTGGAGTCTGCGTGGCATGGGCAACTAATTCTTCTAAATAAAGAGAATGATGTTGTCTGCAGACCTCAACAAGATTACCACCTAGTGCAGCCTGCAGTGACTGTTAAGTATACTGCAAACATGTTAGTGGTACCAGCTACGCCAAGAAGAAGTTCCTCCAAGTGAGGCTTCACACTAGGCCCCTAAAATCATGAGAAGTGTCTCAATAAGTGAGGCCTTACAGCTGATTCTGTGTTCTCAGAGTTCTTAAGATCAGCATAGCCTGTTTAAGAGTATTTCAATTAACAAAGTTGCAGTATGCAGTATAGGTAGAAGACCCAGGCTATGGATACAATCACTCACAAGTCAGAAAGACTTGAGAAGCAGATGGACAGCAAGTTCTGAAACACGGATGGGTGCTGGTGCTTCTGTCAACTTTACAGAATGTGTGGCCGTTCAGCCACTTGTAATTTTTAAACTCTCACTTTGGATCACCAACTTCAGCTTTTGTGAGGAGTCTTTAAAAGAAACCACCCCCTTCCCACAGGAGCAGGACACACACGAATTGAAAAGCATATTTGCTCCACCTTGACAAGAGACTACTCCCTTTCAGAATTACTTAGCAAGCCACTCCTGCGCAAGCTACCATTTACACTACAACAACAGACCCCCAAAGAGGATGACAATAGAAAAGCAAGACCACAGCAAAGATAACAGCATATAAAAAAGTGGAAAATAAGTCCAAGAACAATTCCATCACTGACTGAAGTGGTAAGTCAGTCTAGGAAAGACAAAATCCCTTACTTGAGCTGCACAGATGCTGTACTGTGTAAACATGGCTTCATACAGAGCCATTAGTCCACTCTGGCCAGCTGCTGCACAGGCTCGGGCCTCCAACACTGGAATAGCCTACAAAGATAAAGAAGAGCTGTCAGGCAGTGACTGAAGCAGCTATTACCCAACGTTCAAGGAAGAGCAGGGGTGCCAGCAGCCACTCACCACATCTTTGAGCTGACTCTGGCCCGAGTGAAGCGCTTGCCTCACGCTCTGAGAAAGCAGGATCTCGTGGCGCAGCCGCTGCTTGCCGAAAGCTACAGCACCACTGGTGACAATCATCATCTCTCGGCCCTGGTTCTGCAGCATTGATACCTGTGTAAGAAACAGCACCTGCAGAATGATTGCTGTCAGCACGAGGGCTCTGGCTGTTACAGATAACCTTATGCTCAGCAGCTCTTGCTTAAGCAACAGTTGTGTTTCACCCGAGGATGCACAGACCAAGGTGACCACCCTCTAAGATACTCCTGCACACCTTCCTAGACACTTAAGAGCTAGGCACAGGACTGCACGTAACCTGCTCTTCACATAACCAGCTTTTATGACAGAGTCATGCTGCACTTTTCACAATACATATTACAAGGTTAACACTTCTATAGTCCTTGCCCCTCCACCTTCATTGCTACAGATAAGGAAAGATAAGATACAAAAAAGCTGTAAAGTAGCAGCTGGACCTTCCACCAACTGTCTTAGTCACCATCCCTTCCCAAAGCTGCCACTATATAAACTTTGAATTCTAGGAGTGGAGAAGCTAACTCTGACAGTACAGCTTTTAATTACTTCTTCCTTACTTCAATCTGACCAGATTCTTTTCAAAGCTCTCCAGCTAAATGCCTTAAATAAATTTATCATGTTAACTTTTCTTCCCAGAGAAGAAAAGTTCAGTCCTCACCAAAGCAGTAACTTCACTTTGGAGAACCAATCCATGGTTGATCCTACCAGTTCTTCTTACAAGTAATGAGGTTTCAAAGCTTTCTCCTGGAGAAAATCTGAAAATGCTGAGATAATCAAGATGAGGCTACGTTTCCTGCAGACTTCACAGACTTCAGTGCCACCTTCCTGCTAGGTCTAGTTAATGCCCCAGTCACATTACCTAGGCATAAAAACCTCACTGTGCAAATCTCCCCCTCAAGACTAGGTCTGGCTAACATTAACTTCCTTCACAGGTGCCCATGTGGTGCTGTGTTTTGGGTGGCAGGACTGTAGCAGTGCTGACAACGTTCCGATGTTTTGCCTGTTGCTAAGTAAGTGTTTGCACAGCGTAAAAGGCCTTCTCTTTTTCCCACGATAAGCAGTACTTGCACAACTTTGAGGCTTTTCTTTTCCCCAATATGTCCCATCACAACAAGTATGCTAGGGGCTGTGCAAGAAGCTTCATCTGGGACAGTTTAACAAGAACTGGCCAAAGGAACATATCACATAACATCATCCTCAGTAATAAAACCAGGGCAGGAGCTAGGAAAGGGAAGGGGGTTGTCTTCCAAGGTGGTTGCTACTCAGTGACCAGCTGGGTGTGGATCTGCTTGTTTGAGGTAGTGAGCAATAGCTTTAGCACCACTTGTTTCTTTTCCCCTACCCTTTGCTTAATAAACTTTATTTGAACCCATGACTTCTCTTACTTTTGCTCTTCCTATTTTCTTCACAATTTGACTGGTGATGGGGCAGAGGTGTGGGGAACAAAGAGGTGTCTGTGTGAGTCCTTAGCTGCTGGTCAGGGACAACTCACCACATCTTCAAACACCAATTTACCAACTTACAGGATTTGTGCTACCGCAGAACAGGAGCACAAAAGGGGGAAATTCCAACACAATGCTTTAAAAGGCCACCACTGTTGCGCAAGATTTTCCTACAGCCAACAGTCACCAAGCATCTGAAGTTAAAAACAAGCATTCCCCTTCAGTCCCAGAATTACCTGCTCTACAATAGACGCCAGCCTCCCGAGGGCCAAGCCGCATTCGTCCCCTCGAGTCACAACAGCACTGCCCAGTTTCACCACAATCCTCTTTGCATGCTTCAGCTCACTCCGGTGTGCAAAGGACTTGCCATGCGCGCGGCTGAGCGGCAGGGTGATGAAGGGGATATTGCTCCAGCAACGCACCGCTCCGCTCCTTAGGCACTGGCTATGGCCAGGCAGATCTGTGATTGGACACAGAGAGAGGAAAAAAAGGGCACTTTTAAGTGCTTCCTCCAGACTGTGAAGTGGTCAGGCAGTTGGACTAAATGATGGCTGCAGGTCCCCTCCAATTGAACTAGTCTATTCCAGTCAATACTAACCAATACCTCATTTGAAGATACAGAGGATTCTGTGCAAATCAGTGAACTGAATCCTAAGCCATGATCAGAGAAATCTCACTTTATGCAATCTGTTCACTCTCTCTAACTTTGATGCTCTGCAATATAAAGTAGATTCATTTGTAACTAAAGTGGGCGTAATTTCTGCTGGAGAAAGAAAAGAATGAACACAGTGCTACAGAAAAAAACCTGCCATTTAGCAATGTTTTGAGTAAAACAATTTTTTTTAACTATCCACACAGAAGCAGCTTAAATGATTAGCCATAACTGAGTGGGCTGCACTAACATGTCACACATATAAAAGTAGAAAACTGGATTTGGAAACAAGTTTCATTTGTCCCTGATTTTCACAAGGGAGTACTTGTGAATGAATGTAAGGCCTACAATACACATGAAGGAATAAGCAAAGGAGTAAAATTTAACTGTTCTTTTCAGCCTTACACATTAGCATACAGTATTTGCTTATCCCCCACAATACTACTGAAAGGAGTAAAAGCCATTTCCAATTCCCTTGACTACAGCTTCAGGGTTTAGAAGTTTCCAAGACAACAGTTGCTGAGGGATAACCACTACCTGAAATCACTTTCTTCCAGAAAAACAAGGAAAAAGACAATGGTTCTGGAACACAGAACTTGATTCATCTCCACTGAAGTCCTAATCGCTGACCTTGCTCTGTGCCTGTCAAAAGCTACCTATTTTAGCTACTTTAGACTGGACTGAGATATGAATTCTCTTCCCACGTTACATACACAACATTTCAGGTGAGGCAAGCCCAAGTAACTTCCTCCACGCACTAGGGAGATCCAGACAATGCTTTGGACAGAAAGCTTCTGGGCAATACAGTTTTTAAATCCAGCACCTTCTCAACAGCTTCACCAACTTAAAGAAATGGAAACATAGGAGAAAGACTCAAGTGTTTGGCACTGCGGATCCTTTCAAGTAACCTGCATGAAGGTTACTTCTCAGGAGGGAAGAAGCAGAATTTGACAATACAAAGAAAACTAAACCAGGATCACAACAGAAGCAATGAAGAACAAAAGAAAACTGTGATGAACACACAGTCCAGCTTTAGAATGCAGCTGGTGAAATAACCAGAGTTGCTTCAGTACTGAATAGTGACTGCTGTCAACAGGCAGAAGTAACTTTTACAGTGCTGACTGTAGTTTACTGACTTTGGAAAACATGGAATAGTTAGAAATACTACAAATGCAGAGAGAGCTCTAGTCAGAAAAAAACCCAAAGTTTAGAATTTTCAATATTTTAACATTTAATAATTCATATAAATACTAACACAAGAACTGCTAATACACAGACAAACAGGAAACTAATCTTACATGCAGCAGTAAAAGAGTCAATCTCTTGATCTAATAGAGCCTATCTTGGCATACCTTCTGTATTGCAGACTGCTAACCAGAGACAGGGAGTGCTTCTCTCAAGTTTTCAGGGAACAACTATTTACTGGGCACCTATTTGCATGCTGGTTTCCTGTGAGCTCGTAGTTGATGGGAGGTTGGCCAAAAGCCAGCGCAATGTGCATTCGTGGCCAGGGCGGCCAATGCAATTCTGGGGTGGATTAGAAGGGCTGTGGGTAGTAGGTTGAGAGAGGTTCTCCTGCCCCTCTACTCTGCCCTGGTGAGGCCACATCTGGAGTCCCATGTTCATTTCTGGGTTCCCCAGAGGGACATGGAACTGCCTGAGTGTCTGGCACAGAGCCACAAAGCTGTCTCTCTTACAAGGAGAGACTAAGGGAGCTGCTGCTTGGAGGAGACCAAGAGGTGACCTCATCAATGTTTACAAATATGTAAAGGTCGAGTGCCAGGAGGATGGAGCCTTCTCAGTAATGCTCAATGACAGGACAAGGGGCAAGACGTGGAAGCTGAGGCATAGGAACTTTCATTTAAACAAGAGTAGGAATTTTTTTCTCTACAAGGTGACAGAGCACTGGAACAGGCTGCCCAGGGAAGTTGTGGAGACTCTCTCTCTGGAGATATTCAAAACCCATCTGGACATGTTCCTGTGTGATCTGCTCTGGGTGATCCTGCTCTGGCAGGGGGGTTGGAATAGATAAGCTTTGGAGGTCCCTTCCAGCCCCTGACACTCTGTGATTCTAATCCAAGTAACTTGTGAGTCTTGGGCTTTCCTTTACTCAAGACATCTGTGGGCTGAAATGTAGATAGGGGCGCAGGCATCACCGTTTTACAGGAACATATGAGGTTGACGTAAAGAACTTCTATAATAGCAGTACTTTCACAACTGATTTTTGTGCTTGGAATGCATGTCAGAATGAAAAATACATCCTCTCCGACACCCAGCTGAATCACTGAGGGACAAAGTAACATTAAGAAGCTCTCTTCAACCACAGCTCACTTCAGAGGCCCTTAAGTTTTGCATGATGTTAATGAGATGATTCTCCTTTCAACAAAGGCAAGAGCACAGCAAGCCTAGACACATACTGCCAGGGTTATTAGATGTGCACTTTCTCTCATACATACGTAGACGGGAGATGGCCGCGATGGCATGGGGCGAGAACACAAAGCACCACCCAGGGGAACGGACAAAAGGACTCAGAGCAGCTCGACACAACATTCTGAGATGCCTTCTGCAAACCAAGGGTATCTGTAAGTTAAAAGGAAGGGAGAAAGGGAGAAGAAGAAATGGTACAGTTAAATGTCAGACAATGTCCATCTATACCTACTTTCCTCACTGCCTCCCCCCAACTCCTGTTTTTCAGTACACTCTTAACACAGTTTCCTTGTGCAAGCAACAGAGAGCCCACTCTCTCCACTCTGCAGAATTCTCAGACTGTGATCTAGAAGAACTGAAAGATCCTGTTACCTTCCTGTTGGCAGAAGAGCATTAGTAAAGATCGAGAACAAAACATCGTTCCCCAAGAATGGAAAAGACTATTAGTGAGTCTACCTACAATGGAGAAAAGTCACAACTTTGTCCATAGAGAAGAAAAAAAAGGTGGAGAGGTTCTATCATCCAGAATCCCTTCTACACTTAACCCTGAGTAGAACTGACAGTTCCCTCCTCACAGACCATCTCCCTTAGCAAACACAACCAAGCACTCTGCCTGAAGTTTTACACCCAGATATTTCCTATTACAACCTCTGCTGTCAGCCCTGCAGCTCCCACAACAGTAATAATCTTGTCACCAGAATGCAGACCTACACCAGCTAGATCAAGCTGCACTGCCTCCTTCATTGCTCCTCCTGATTTATCAGAGAACCACTTCACGTTCTCACCAGGGCTGTTTGTGACCAAAAGCAACCGTGTCCTGGAAGACTCCCCTTGCCAGATGCAACTTTGCGAAGAGGAAGCAGCCAAAGAGGAGTGAGAAGTGGCAGACAGCGTGAATCTTTTGAAGGAAAAAGTATCACAAAGAAATAGGATGATTTTGAAACTAGAAAAGGCAAAGAGACTAAGTGAACAAAAAGACAGAAATGGGAATTTTAAAGCGGTAGCAGACAGCAAGAACACACAAGGAGGTACATGAAATGGGAATAATGGAGGCAGAAAGCACAGGCGGCGCACAAGGCTGACAAGCTTCCCTCCAGGCTAGTGCCAGGCTGCAGCACAACTTCTTTCCCTCTTCTTACTCTATCAAGAATTTAAAATTAAATTCTTCAATTCTTGTTTCCTGTTCCCACCTCCACACTTGGTATAGTCAGGGTCTTCGGCAACAAGCTAAAAAGCGTGCATAATTTAAAAAAAAAAAACCAAAAACAATTTAAAGTGACTGCCTTACTTGGAGGGAGAGGTAAAAGTACATGCAAAATGTACTCTTTGGGTATTTCCTCAATCAGCTTGATTTTTTTCTTTTTCCGTACCAGGCAAATGTACTCTTTCCAAAGTATCCAAAACTGACTTTTAGAAGTATCATTCTGTCATCATCCCTTTAAATACTAAAAGTTAGGCTTAAGTTATTTCTCCCAGAAAGCAACACTATTGGCTATTTTTCATGGCTTTACCATATTGATAACAGCTCTCAGCAGTACATTTAGATTCTGGTCCAGATGAGTGTAAAAAGCCCTAGACACCTTCCCAAGCAATCGGTGGTCTCAACCCCCAAACTGGTGCCTTCAAACAACAATCCACAGCACTGCTTTTTTCAGTCGGTTGGCTGCAGGCCCATGGGATGTCTGCAACATCTGCAGCGAGCTGATAAAAACAGAGCTAAATAAACTGTTTTTACAGTTTTACACACAAAGCTCAACATCTCAACTAAGCATTAGGGCATTCCACCAGAGAAAAAAAGCCTGAAAACCAAATCCCTCCCGAGAGCGCTATACTGTACTACAACTAAGCAGAGATAAACCAAGGTCTAAGGAAATGCACACAACTGTAATGAAGTCTTTTACCATAACGCAAATAAATTCCCTGCAACCTTCAGAGGGGTTGTTATTTAAACAGCCTTAACTATCTCAACAAACTAAAACGTTCTAAGAAAAATACAGTTCTCAGCACAGTCATAAGCAGGAAACTTCCCTCGGTGCAAGTCAGATCACCAAAACTTACTAAAATAAAGCTTTAAATAAACTGTTTTTAGAGCAGTTTGCAAAAAGCACTGCCCAGGCCCTGTGGTAGTTATGCAGTGGTAAGAGGCAGCTCAAGGCGACAGGTTCCACGCAAGAAGCCGTTCCAGCAGGACAGTGCTGGCAGCAGCCTGCATCGGCTGGCACTGCGCCGTGCAGCGGCACAAAAGCTCGACCCTGGCCTGCCAGAGCCGCTCTCGCCACTCGAGGATCTCCAGAGACAGCGGCCGCGGAAGCTCCCCAGCATCACACCTTGCCTGCAAGGAAGCTCGGCGGCGCACGCTGCACGGCAGCAGCACTAGAGACGGGACCGGGACCCTTGCGAGGGCCAAGCTGAGAAGCGAAGCGCTTCACGCCCGGGGCAAGCAGCACAACTCCTCTGCAGCACAGAACGAAGCTCATCTCAACGAAACACAACGCCAGACAAGTCACCTGTTGCAGGTTTATCGCGGACACTCTCCGCGTCACTCCTGGCCCCAGCGCCTGGACCACCCCGTGTGAATCTGACGCCTGCAGCTGACAGCAGTACAGACCCCGCAGCAGCAGCGCCGGCGGGGGAGCCCCAAACAGCCCCACACGGCCCCAGCGACCCGCCGCAGCCAATCCCCGGCCGCCCGCGGCAGGCCGCAGCCAATCCCCAGCCTCCCCCGGCAGGCCAGCTGACGCGCCGCAGCCAATCCCCGGCCTCCCGCCACAGGCCAGCTGACTCGCCGCAGCCAATCGCCGACCCCCCGCCACAGGCCAGCTGACGCGCCACAGCCAATCACCTGTTTCCCGCGGTGGAGGCCACATCAGCGCGGCAGGCGCGGGCCGAGCGGCGGCTGGCGGCTGGCGGCTGGCGGCTGGCGGCTGGCGGCTGACGTAACCCTCGGCCTGCCCAGCGGATGATGTAATTCTTCTCCACGTTGCAGCACAAAATCCAGGGCATTAACAACTGTTTTCTGTCCAGCCTCAGACTAGTCCAGACAGCCCTACCCACAGCCCGGGCTGCCCTGCCAGCTCCCACATCAGCTTGCCTTGGCCTTGGTTCTCCTCTCTCAGATGTTGGCAGATGCAAGGGAGCTGCAGCCCAATCTCTGAGGGTGGCTTTTACTTCTGTTTTATCCACCGTAGCCCAAGCCCGACCGGAGAATTTCCTTCTAATGTACTGTACTGTTCTCCAGGAAGAGCTACCCTCCATACAGCATTCATCAGCACCTCAGCCCCAGGGAACTGTGCATGCTTAGCTCAGCATTCCCTACCGTTCTTTATTTTCTAAGCCACTTGTCTTTACCTGCCTTTCTTTTTTTATTCTCTGCCTTCGCAATATATTCCCTTCTTTAAGGGCTGGGGAGAAACAAGATGACATTCATCTATCAAGGCTAAGCTGGCACCCAAATCCTAGTGGGGAAAATAAAACAGTACAACAGCTGGTCAGATGCCCAGATAAAGTACATGGGCAAGACAACAACAAAATCAACACTACCTGAATATTCTCCTGGTCTCCAGCTTTGTGTGGATCTGGGGCTCTTTACCTTCTCTACACCACTCACCCTTTTAGAGGCTTGTAGTGCACTCACCTTCTCATTCCTCTCTCTGCTATGATGCTCAACTTGGCCCTGCACGATTCTAGCACCAGAAGTGCAGCCCCTGCTCAAAGCTGCAGAACCCTCCCCCCCACCATTATCACGGTCAGAGAGCAAAGGAGCTGCCTGTCTATACAACTGCCAACAGTAGCACAAGCCAGAGAGAGCACTGCAACTCCGCTAGTCAATCTGTACAGGAGGCTTTTGCTCGCCTTATACCAAAGCTCTTTCACACATACAGCCACCTCCACTGCTTTTCCTGCACTTCCCTGACTATCCTACGCACAGTACAGCAGTCACCTAAGGAAAAATTCAGAACTGCACACAGGACTGAAGTTTGTATGAAGCAGTTTACATGATTGGCGTCTTTTACTCTGTGCTTCACTCCTCACCCGGTAATTTCTACCATTCTGTTTGCTTCTTGACTTTCACTACACCTTCAAGTGACTTTTCAGAGCATCCAGCTCCTTGGATGCGGCAGACGAACAAAACAAAAATACAGCCTGGATACATCTCATATTCCTTCCGAGGCAACAAGAGAAACTGAAAAATTACTGCATCTAAACCTGCAAGATGCTCACTCTGCTACTGAATACACTTCTTATGACAACCCTGGCAAAGCATATCTCAGAAGAGACTGGTAGAACAAAAGTTCTTCACTGACAAGAAAGGTACTTTCTAAAGTTAATAAATGTATTACAAAATAGGGAAGAAAACTTTATTTTTTACTCTTTATAAACTGCTTCTCAGGGTCACCAAGTGCAAATCTGAGAATGTAAACACAAGCATTCATCATCTTTTAGGGCATAGAGGCAGCACAGGTATAAGGCATTTATGGCATTATTTAAGAAAACAAGGCTGTTCTAAACTTTATAATAGACACCTGCCAAAGGTTTTTGGAAAACTGTCAGCTTTGCTCCTTAAGTCTCCTTTATCTACAGCTTCATTACTTCTCTCAGAGCTGTCAGGTTTCCTTCAAAAACTGCTGTATCTCCTGTGAAGAAACACCAAGGGAACATGGCCTTATCATCACAAGTTAGGTCAAAACCCACGTAATAACTTTTTGGGGTGTCGAGCAAGTGCCAAGGAGAGTTTAAATATTTTCTTTTGGCATGAAGAAATCTCCTGAGCAGGCATAAGAGGCAAGCAAGAAAAAAGAACTATCAGGAGAGGCAGTAGCTTTGCTGTCGCATAGCTCCAGCATAACAAGCCTCAGCAGCTCTGATCAAGTGGTCTGGTGCGTGCAGAGGTCCACACCACCACTCCACTCTGTCACTGACTCCACGCAGTAGCAGTGCTCTGGAGTCGCCAAAGTCCACGAGGCTCTGGAATGCTTGCGAAGCCCAGACAAGGCAGCGTCCAAGCCGCACGGCAGCGACTCTGCAGTGCCTCCACACTTCTAAGGCTGAAGTCACTTCCCCCCCGCCAGAGGCGTCCTTCCTCTGCTGGCACAAATAAAGAAGCGGCAGGGTCGGCCGCAACCGCTACGGCTTACTACGGGGTGCAGCGAAAAAGCAGCCCCCACCATGGGTCCCGTCAAACCCGGCTGACTCTGCGCTCTCCCGGGGCGGTGGGACCGGCCTCTACCTCTCTGCTGCAGGCAGCTGCCCCGACCCCGGACACAAGGACTAACGGCGGGGAAGGGCAGCCCTTCACTCCCGCTGTCCCGGGCCAAAGGGGTGCGCCACCCGGTACAGCCGCTCCACGGTGAGCCGCGGGCCGAGCCCCACCAGCGAGCAAGCCCTCGGCGGGGGGGGTCGCGCAGAACGGCCGCTGCGAGGCGGTGGGGCGCGATGCTGCCCGCTCTCTGCGAGCCGCACCGCTGCGAGGCGATGGGGCGCGATGCTGCCCGCTCTCTGCGAGCCGCACCGCTGCGAGGCGATGGGGCGCGATGCTGCCCGCTCTCTGCGAGCCGCGCCGCTGCTGGGGAGGGAGCGGCAGAGGCGCCGCGCACTGTGCTCCAGCTGGGTCGTGGGCTTGTGTCGCGGGTTTGTGTCGCTCAGGACATCTCCTCTACGCTTTTTTCCCATGCTTTACATTCGTAATGAGGAAGAAAGCATGTGTGCAGCAACTTCGGTATGAACAAAAGAACAAACATTTTGATTACGTTTCACATTTTTTGTTACTTGACATTAGATGGGAGGGATTTTTTCATTACCTGAAGAACTTCAGACAACAAACACATTATGAAAAAAGAATGTAGATTGCCCACCAGCTCCATTTCTTTAAGCCTGTATGAGGAAGGAGGGTACCTGAGAAATTAGAAGGATCACCTTCAGCTTCAGTAAATTTACCTTCTGGTCCTAATGGCTCAGCCAAGAGCTGCAGAAAGCTTCCAATAGATCCACACATTCTTCTTAAAGTAATTGTGCCTTTTGTTGTTGTTGTTTTCTTTACTTTAGGGCTGTTGACAACTCTCTCCTGATAGCCACTCAATTTCAATTGTGCATTTGAACAGGCACAGAAAAACTAAGTCAAAGACTCTCAGAGAGGCATGGCTGTCAGGTAACAAGGAAAGATTAAAGGTGACTGGCACACATATCTACTCATAAAATAATTCAGGCTGTCTTTGAAGGCTCGTGCATTTTAAATGCTCAATTAGTTCCATGTAGAAAAATCAGGTACTTCACCAACAGGAAGATGACTGAATGCAACTCCAAAATGCTTGGACTGAATTTTGCTCCTGTCTCCATATTCCTTGGTTTAGAAAGCACTCTTGGTTTGGTGAAACATGAATGTTCATTTTAACATCCTCCTCCTTGTTCCTCATTGTAACATCCCTTGATGCTTCAATCTCTCAAGTGTTTCACTGCAGTGGCATTTGTGAGAACAGGGCATGAGAGGACACAGGACACAAGAAGATGCACAGATACCAGGACAGTATAATAACCTGAGGAGAGAAGTCTGTGATCATATTACAGAATCTCTGTGTACCAATTCACTTACCAAACTTCAAGTACAAGTCCTGTCTATTTGACTTTTCAAGAGCAGAGAATACCAGCTATTATTAGAATCAACAAAAAACAGCCAGCCAGATAGTCTCTGTAACTTTGTTCCAAATTCAGTGCCACCTTGAGCGGGAAAAAGACGTCAAATGGGAGCTTCCAGTGCCTTTGGGGCTGCCCTCTTGGCGGTTCTGGCCATGCTGTCATGTCGGTGAAGGTCACAGTGGTTGTCAAAGGTACCATGCTTGTACTTAAGAACTGTAATGAGGAGGAAAGCACAAAGAGTTTAGCAAGCTTCATACTGAAGACACCTCCCTCCTCGATTTGCTAATGGAGACCCACTGTAGATGACTGGCAAGCCAGATGTCTTTAGGACGGTAGGCCTAAAGTGTTCCAGGTATGTTTTCAAATTTAGCAACTCCTTATTCCCAAAATGGGTATTCAGCAGGTAAATTGAGGGCACGGGTCTCAGGAAGCATCAGTTGCTACTGTGCATCATATATTACAGATCTCCAGAAATGAAGCAGCGACTCAAGCTCTGCTGGAGTACACCTTCTATTCAAAGGAAGGAGGCATCTATTAATTGGTAATAACAGAAGCAAAGGTAGCTTCAGTTTCTATAAAATCATATATTTTTCATAAGATAAGATCACCTGGGTCTTTGAACAGGTGATCACTGCCAGAAACAGACAAGGCTGCCACACAATTTGATCCTTTCAGTAAGAGAGGCCCCATGCAAGGATGAATTTCTCACATTTAGGATATTGTTTCAGAAAAGAGACAGATTTGTAGGTCAGCTCATAAGGATGGAACAGGGAACTAAGCTTCTCAGGCCTCACTTCCTTTCTGTTTCAACAGAACGCTGCAAGAGAAAAAAAATACACTTGGCTGTCGAGCTTTGTCCATGACTAGCCTGGGCTGATTTAAGATGCTGCTGCTGCCAGAAGGGTAGCCTGACTCCCTGCCTTGGCTCAGCATGCTAACTTCAAGAAAGGGAATCTAGTGACAGCATCCCTTCTGTGCTTGCCCTGGTTTAAGCCAGTCTGTGAAATCAGCCGTTCATGTCCTCAGAAACAATTGGGAAGGCTGCTTTTAGAGTGCAAGCAGCACATGAAAAAGCTCAAAGATGTAACTCACGACTTAAGAGAAAAATGCTGAGAGAATCCTGGTGGGGAGTTTTTGCGATAGTTTTTTAAGCAAATTAAAACCACTTCTGTGCTTCAACAAAGAAAAACGTAACTGACACTGCATTGGACAGGGTTCTACTGTTATGCATGCTGTTATTTGGAGTCTGCAGAGGTGGTTCACAAGCCGATTTCTTATGCAGTCTTGCACCAGCACCAATCCCAACAGCATGGGGCACCTCAGCCCAGCTGTGAGTTCTTCTCCCAGCCCAGCTCTGCTGCCCAAAGGTGGCCCCTAAGCTTGGGCACCTGGTAGTTCCTATTCCAGGATGATCTATAAGACAATGCTGAGGCTGTTTCTCATTGCCAAGGGAAACTGCACTCCTAAGCAAGAAACCTGTATCTGGCCTTCCTGCTTCCAGCCAGATGAACCCAGTCTTCCAGTTGGGCCTTCTGTCTCTGTCTGCCAGATCATTCCTGAGCCACAAATTACCAGTGCTAAGCAGTTACAATCAGAATCTCCCTTTCACTCCTGATGAATCTAAGTTCTGCTATCAATGAGTAAACACACAGTAGGCATATTTGCTTTAGTCAACAAGAAGATAATTCTGCCTTTGTGTCTGAACCTTCAAAATCTGTCTTAAGATCAGAGAGATTACTGGAGGAATAAAACCCCATACATAACCCCTCAAGAGCTGGGAGAAGGCACACAAGCAATTTCAGCATGGTCCTGTATAGCTCTACATCATTTAAGACTGTCTTGAATTTTCAGGAAGTCCAAACGAACTGTGACCAGATAATGTGGATGGCTGTAGAAAACAGGATGTCTCTTCTGGGTTCTGTGTTTTCTAGTCAGTCAGTGAAGCAACTCTCCAGTGACACAGTGTGGACTAAGGTTTTTCTCTAAGAATGGATACATCTTGGATAGAGTATCTATGGCTAAACCTGTGAAATGACAGAATTTAAAGGCAAAGCAATCTACAGCACACATTGGTGATCTCACTGGGATGCTTACGAATTTTTAACTGCTGGGTTTGACAGCTACTGGTAGCTTTGCTAGCATTAACAACTCTGATTTGTGGATTGCCACTAATGAAGTTAGTGCTGGTTTTAATCACGTGGTATTTTTCATCTTGCCAGAAACTTGCTTCTTCAGAACTTGCTTTGCAGAATACCACTCAGTAAGGATTAGCCAGTAAGGTATGTACCCTGCACTTTTACTGTCTGCCTCCTCAAACAGGATCTTTGTTAATAGGGCCATATGACAGCTCAGATTCAGAAAGTATCTTTGGGGGAGGGTGGGGTGTCAGTTTTTCTTCAAGGCAGCATGTGTTTTACAAGATCAACATTTTCCTATCATGTTCTTTTCATGTGTGTTGCAAGATGGGAGGATGAAGAAGTACCATGACACGTATCCAAACAAGTGCTGTAAAATCTCACTTAGACTGAGCATGAAGTTCAAAGAGCAGTAACAGATCAAACAGACCCTTGCCACGAGAATATCATGGGCAGATGATGGCTCCCTGCGGAAGCTCTTGCAGAGAAGTATAAGCCTTGAAATGCATGTGCTGGCCAAAACCCTTCATGTCACAAATTCTGTTTCCCACCAAAATGAGATCCACTGACACATGCTTGAAAAAGCCAATTCATTCTCCTCTGTGGATCTGTTTAGGTCCACCTTCCTGCTGACACCATAAAATAGTTTGGGCTGGAAGGGACCTGTAAAGGTCACCTAGTCCAACCTACCAACCTGACCTGGAATGGTTCCATCACGTAATCTCCTCTTCAAAACCTGCTTTCTGGCTTACAGCCTTCACCCTTATGTCTTCAAAGCTGCTGCCATCAGCATCAGCCTCTTCCTCAGCTACCTGTTGGTGACTTCAAAACCTCTAGAAGAGTTGAAGTATCTTCTTACACAGATTATCCACACACTGTGGAGTCTGTGAAATACAAATCAACGCAAATTTCCTTTCAGGGCTTTGAAAGGCAACTAGATAAACATCGTTATTGAATAACTAAGACTTTATACTGAGCATAAATAGAAGTTTAGCAGACGGTGGTTTGGGGTTGGAAATAAGGTACCTCTTCCATCTGAACAGATTGAGGACAGTACTGACAGGACCATAAACCCACTTTCCTCTAAGAGGCTGATAAATATAAACTCTTGTGACTGAAGCCAGACTACTGCTAAAGTTCTGCATATCTCCACTTAGTAATATCAAGACTGCTTGATTCCTTGGTTCTTAAATAGCCTGTGACTCCCACCAAATTACTTCTCTGCCTGAGGGGTTTTAAATTCCATACCTTCAGAGGGCGACACTGATAGAAGTACCGTGCACCCAGTATTTGAGCTTGTGGGTTGGACAGGAAGCCCACCTTAGCCCACAATATCTGTATCTCCAGGGTCACAGGAACCATGCAACAGGAAGTGTCATTCACAGCCTGAAAATAAAATATAACTCAAATCTTAATACAGTATTTCAAAAGTGAAAAAGGACTATTATGGTCAACATCTAATATTGTGGATAGCACAGGTCACAGAACTTGCATCAGTCACTTCAGCATTTACACAACTTCCAGTCAGGTCAGTTACCCATTTCAGAGCTATATACACCTCACTGTCATCTCATTTCTAAATAGAATGTCTCAGCTCTACCACTCTGCATTCCATTAGGCAGTCTCCTGACAGATTACTCATTACTCAACTAGAATTTTCCTGTTCTTGGGTTGCAAATGTTGAGCCTTATTACATTAGTAACATCCCTAGAAAATGGGAAATCAGGAAGGATGGTAATAATAAAAACTAATAAGAAGTAAGCAGGCACAATTAATTTTAGAACACTGTCAGAGTAAGGAATGCAACACAAACTCCTTTTGCTCATTTGCAGGAACAAGATTCAAGACACATTAAGTTCAGGATCTTTCTATTGTTTATTAAGTCTCCTAATGTTATGAACCATAGTAGGAATAGCTGCTTACAGGTGCATAGACCCCCAAGAGCCTTAGAGGAAAGTAAGCCTTACAGAAGAAGCAAGCCAAGACAAACAAGCTGGTTCTTTTGTTTTTCCCCACACCCATGCTTCTCCAAGGCAATAAAAAGATGTGAAAGGAAAAGTATTGACAGCTGTTTTTTTGCATTTCTCCTACCTGCACACTGCAGTTCTGAATCAGAATGGTTGTCCACCCTTCCGCCTGGGTTGAATGAGCATGGCCAGTTACGGCAAGGTCCTCTGCTCTACTCATCCCCTGAAGAGCCATGTACAACTCCTGCTGGATGGAACTACAGTTACCTTCTTCCAGTGCTGGAGATAGGCTGGAAATGAGACAGTAACAGTTCTGACAAAATTATCTCCAGGACAGAAAAAAACCCAATCTGCCAACATGCTTCCCATGTAATGTGCATTTCTTCCAGTCTTGCAATGACTTAGCAAAACCATTATGGAAGTACTGGTATTGAATGCATGTAGTTTCAACTTCCTCTGCAATGAGAAATGAGAGCAACATGGCAGAGCAACAGGAAAACTGGCAGCTCTTGGCCATCTTACCACATCAGTGGTCATATACCTAAACCTGCCCTACCACCAAGAAAAGAATGACACAAATTGTAAAAACAATCACTTTTGAAGATTCTGTTATAGTTCACTCCTTAAATATAAACTCCACTCTTGCTCAAGATATGTTGCTAGAGTACAGCCTCACAATATCACAAAAGACCTTCACAATGTTCTGGTTGTTCTAGAGGTCCACCAGCTCTCTGACATTTAAGTCCTTTCAGGAGTATATGAAAGATCCGTAGAGATCCTGGGGAAGGACTTAGGCTCCAGAGTAATGTGACAGACCATGAAACAATGTGCTGAGTCCACAACTTCCAAATGTGTCAGGAAGGGTGAATGCAGAGTGTGTTCCTACCTGAGTTTGCAGCCTGTCCTCATATTTCTTCCAAACTGGACTGTGTGTCTGAGGAATTGCGAGCAACTTCCATCACCTTCACTTTGTAAAATGCTCATCTGACAGGCTGTATGTAAAGAAGTCAAACAAAAGCAGACAGTGTAGGAGACCCAACTTGTATTTAACAATCCTCCCACCCCACTTTCTTCCTTATTCCTGTCACAGGATTTCAATTTAGTTGTGACTGAAGCACCGCTGACAGCTGCCACTTAATATTGAAGTATGCCCTCACAGACAGAATTTCAAAAGTCCATGGGAGAGTTACCAGAAGTTAATGAACCCAGTGATAAATAAAGCCTGAGCCTGATAGCAGAAAAAGGATACATGCTGCACAACACCACTGTTTGCAATCAACAGTGGTGCACCAGTGATGTAGCCAGGGTTTCCACTTCCATGCAACAGATGATGGGGAGCCCTGGTCTACAAGAGGCAAATGGATAAAAGAAAGATGAAAACATAGCACCAGTGAGATCCATTCATCTCAGAAGATCAAGTTCACATTCTAAGAAACATCAATCTAAGGCCATTTTCTAAAGGACAAAATATTGTGCACTACTAAAACCTCCATTATTGGTTTCCAAACCCTCTTTCTTACCTGGCAAGTTTGTTCTGCAGTCCCAGAGGTAAAAACTAAAGGTCAGTACCCTGAAACACTGATACTATATGGACAGGTCCTGAGGCAATTAATCCCTCTTGGTCAGAGCATGTGTCTAAGGAAAGGAATGTATCAGTCTGGGCAAGTCTACAGACCATCTGCTCTGACCCCGATCCTGAGCAGCAAACTCTACTCCTAAATCATTTTATGGGAAGAGCCTCTGGGGATAACTTCAGCAAGGCTGCACTTATGCACTTAAGGGTCACCACTTTATACTGCCTCTAGGGAACAAGGTTTACATGAACTTCAATACACATTAGTATTTACCACTCCCTCCAAAGTGCCTCTTTTTCCTGCTGCATGGGCAAAGTTAAATAAGTCCCCAGAAGGAATTTACCAACTTTGCTCACAGACACTAAACACCTCAGATACAGCACCAGCTCCAATCATTTCCTTTACAAAACCCTGCTGATGACTTTGATCTCATCTTCTCCCATTCTGCCCCACAAAAACAAATCCCCAATAAAAAACCTAAATAGAAATAATCATCCCCTTCAAACCTGTGCAGTGCAAGACTATGTCCTTGCACTGAGCCTGGGTTTTTCTGGTAACATGGTTTAGCCGAGACCAGACCAGGGTCTCCTCTTTGCTTTAATCACCAGCTGTGTCCCAGAGTACTGCAACACTGCTTTCATCCACTCACATCATCTGTACAAACTGAGACACAAATGCAGACTACAAACTTGTTAAGAGCCCAGAAAGAATGTGAGTACTGACCCAGAAGTGCAAAGTGAAGTGCTGCTGCAGAGAGGATCCCGTGTTCTCAGAGATGTTGCTGACTTTGAACTGGACAGAAACACTCTGAATTCCATGTGTGCCACTGAATTCTATCCCATAGATCACCTGAAAGTCCCATTCAGAGAAGAATTATAAGCAGAGCCAGGGTAAGAGGGCAGTGTCTTTAAGCTAGTGTTGAGCTGCCCAAAGGAAAGGAGTACCTCAGAAACAACATTGTTACATGTGTTGGCTTCCATGTAGGGAGCTCCAGGCGGTGCGACTGCAGTGACCTTTATCTGGAGACAGTAAGCACATAACAAGTGGCAATCATTTTGAAGGACTGTGCCTTTCTTCTTTTTAACACTGTTTTTCCATCCAGGTTAGATTTACCTTCCTGTTGAGGCTGTGATATGTGGACACATCACCTTGCTCCAGATGCTCATTCCTTTCTAAGAAAACAAGCTACCTCTCTGACTCCAGCCCTGTTTATGCCCATTCATTTCAAAGTACATCTTCCCTTATATCCTTTTTTTTCTTTTGAATAATGTCACACAATAATGTCAAAAAAATTTTGTCTGAAACACACAACCTTCCCATTCACCCAGTTCCCAACCCTTGAGCATTACTATGAATACATAAATTCCAGACATGTTTTATTCCAGAAGAAGAAAATACTTTGTTTGGCAACAGACTGACCTTCATGGACTGCACAATGGTGTCAGCAACTGGGACCTGGGGAAAACAAATAAACAAACAACAAACCCAGGAACAACAAAAATTGATTTTCTGGGTTTGCAACCCAGAAACCATCACTAAACAAAGCCTACACATTAAACTGACAAAAATTACTTTGTTAATTCATCAATTTTTGATCTAGAAATCACAGATGTAATTCACAGAAAGCGTTTTTAGATCAGAAGACAAGATTTACTCATGGCCCTGCTAATGACCTGCAGAATGCAGATAGTTTAAAATATCAGCATCTTCAGTTCATTCCTGGAGATCCCTCTTCTGGAATCAAGTAATTACTTCAGATTCAATTAAAGGAAAAAATATTTTTTGGCCACAGTGACAAAGAAAGCCCTGAAAGTAAGAGCTCAATTTCAACAACAAAAGACTTTCTCTACTACAGTTATCTAGATTTAGATTTCCAATAAAGGCAAACTGAGTTGTTAGACTTAACAAGCTGTTAACATTTCACTGCCATTTTACCTTGGAACACCAGAGAAGCTCTAGAAGGTGAACAGAGTTGTTTTCTTGTTAATTTTGGTAAGACCAGCATGATGAATCCACAAAGATATACTACTGATTATTTTAAAATTATTGTCAGGATAAATAACAGAGAAATCAATATGGAAGTCATATATGAAGGTAAATAAAGCTAATATTGACATCTGGTCTCCAGCATGATTTTAGAGATAACACAGTGTAAAAACAATCCTTACTCTTCACTCAGAATATGTACTCCTTGGTTGATCAAGTTTAAAATATGATGTATCAGTGAAGTACCTCCTGAATGCAGTAAGAATTTTCTAATAACTGAAATTTCTCGGAAAGCAGTTTAAAATAAAGAATTATCACCAACCATTACATTTTAGACAGGATTTCCAGCAAGAACACCTCAACAATTGTGAGATCAGGGATGGCACACTGGATGACCTTTAGTTCTCCAGTTAGCTGAAGTTGCAGTGGTAGGCAATGGGAAGTCAAGTAAATAAGATGTTGAGCAAAGGGAAGAGCTAGGACATGCACGTACCTTTAGCACCACAAAGTCACGGTAGTATGAGGCAGCATCTAAGGCAGGGTCAGCAATGCAGCTCTTGCTCAAGTTGGTGAAAATCCGAGTACAGCTTGTGCTTTTACTGTCCAGGAAGCCTGAGTAAAGACACAGCAACAGATAAAACAGAACCAAACCACTCTAACAAATTCTTCCCCCTTTACTAACCAGCAGGATTTCTATCAACACAGAGTCCACTGGCTCCCATCGCTCCTGGCTGTCTAAACGTGCTCAGTACAGACGAGGAGTCAAAGTAGATTAAGATTGGATCACCAGCCTAAAAAGACAATTTGAAGAAATCACAAAGTAACTGTGGAATACTAAGGCTGAGTGCACGGTGTTAGCACCATGCACTTGGCTTTAGTATTCCACAGTTACAGCATCAAGATACAGAAGTAAATTTATACTTCTCCTTAGTGTACGTTCAGTTTTGCCTAAAGGGTTGTCCACCCTTTTCAATACATGAAAAGTAATCAGAAATTGTTTACACAATACACAATTAAAAGAAGAGAGAGATCAAGTGGAGTATAGGTAGAAAAATAAGAATCTCTCAATGCTGTCACTAGATCTCATTGCAGACAGGTTTCATAAAAGTGCACCAGCAAACTGACTGCTATTTCCTTCCAGCTTACCCGATAAAATGCAGGGAACGACGGCTGGACTTGGGATGGTGCTAAGAAAGAGTGACTGCCATACTTCTGCAAGAACTTCAGAAAATCAGATTCTTTTATATCCTGTGGTTGCTGAAAATAGTTGAGTGTTGCTGAAGGTTGGAAAAAGAAGAAGAAAAAAAATCTGCCAACATCAAATTATTAGAAGAGATAGACATAAGAAAAAGTAAATGCTGTGCCAATATACGTAAGCTAAATAGTGTCTTAGATTTACGAATCAACCTACAGTAACACTGCCATGAGCTATGAATAGGAGCATATAGCGAGTGCTAAGTTGTATTGTTTCCTGGGAAACAGTTGTAATAGACAAATGTGGCTTTCCAAAAAGCATGAAAACTGCTTAAGGCAGATACCAAGATGACTGACAAAGGCTGATTTCTCTTTAGCTAGAGATGCTGCCTTCAAACTAAGTGTCTTTGGTGACTGGCCACTGATTTATTCTCTTCTCTCTGGATCTCCAACAGCACAAATAATTAGTAACTATTATAACATGTAATTAAAAAAAAACAAAAAACCCTAAGCAGAAGCAATCTATGAGTTAAACGTGTGGGATGAACTGTTACTCACAGTCATCCAGCTGAACGCAGAACAGCAGCTGACGTCCACCAGGGACAGCAACAGTGTCAGCAGGATAAGGGGTGTTGCTCCTGAACACCAGGGAGTTTTCCACACAAACTTGACTCACAGACCTGCGAAGACAAGTCCCCCGGGCCCCAGCACACTGTTAAATAGGCTGTTCTTGCACCATGTCATGCTTTATATTCCTACATGCCAGTGGCAGAACACTGTATTACTTTTTATAAGCTTGAAATCATTGGACACTTGGCATTTATGGCCACTTTTTCATTGTAGTAACTCTGCGGACACTCTCAGTTTGTACATTTAGAAACCACTCTGATAGTCCCCAAAACAAGCAGTGGTGACGAAATTCAGTGCCTGTGCATCACACCTCTCACAACCACCACCTTCGAAGTCAGGGCCCACACACGGATTTTAGTCTCCGAGCAGCAGATGCTGCCTTCCTCACGGAGCAAGACACAGCCTGCAGCTGCTTCTTCACTGCGTTCCAGTTGTATTTGGAGTTCTTTCTTCCGAAGACTTCTTCCTCCCAGCGCCAAGAGGCCCCTCGTAGCAACCCGGCTCTGCTTTACCGGGCCATTCCTACGCTGGCCACGGGACGTCTCGCCAAGCCCAGCACTCAGAACGAAGGTAACCGCGCGCCCGAGGGGCTGAACGGCCGTTCCCCATCCCTGCCCGATCCCCATCCCTGCCCGATCCCTGCCTCTCGGCCCGACACGGCAGCGCAGTCTGTCCCCTACACACCTGCTGCCACCGGAGCAGCGGGACGAGGCGCCGAAGTCGCGCAGGCCGCAGGCGCCGGAGGGCAAGCGGCGAGCGGAGAAGCTGCCGGCGACGGAGAGCTGCGTGCGGGCCGCGTCCTCGCCTCGGGGAGCAGCCTCACGCCTGGCCTCTGCGGCGAGCTCGGCGCGGGGCGGAGCGCCGGGGAGAAAGGCGAACAGGAGCGCCGGCAGCGGGGCCAGCAGCGCGGCCCAGCACCCGCGCATAGCGGCCCAGCACCCGCGTATAGCGTCCCCGCACCCGCGTATAGCGTCCCCGGTCGCTAAGGAACACCAACTGCCGCCGCTACCGCCGGACAAGCACTCAGGCGCATGCGCACCCACCGCCGCTCGCTCCCGGCGCGGGGCCGCGCGTCCAGACGCGCCTGGGTCCCGCCGTGCTGGGTTCCGCCGCGGCTGG
>VWZI01019787.1:44715-112785 GCA_013396835.1 Psilopogon haemacephalus
TCGCCCGGAGGATAACGGCAGCGCCCGGCGGCAAAAGGCATCGCCCGGCGGCAAGCGGCGTCGCCCGGCGGCAAGCGGCGTCGCCCGGAGGATAACGGCAGCGCCCGGCGGCTAACGGCATCGCCCGGAGGATAACGGCATCGCCCGGCGGATAACGGCATCACCCGGCGGATAACGGCATCGCCCGGCGGCAAGCGGCGTCGCCCGGCGGCTAACGGCATCGCCCGGCGGCAAGCGGCGTCGCCCGGCGGCTAACGGCATCGCCCGGCGGCAAGCGGCGTCGCCCGGCGGCTAACGGCATCGCCCGGCGGATAACGGCAGCGCCCGGCGGATAAATCGGCAGCCTCGGGCGGCGGAGGCGGAGGCGGAGGAAGGCGGAAGAAGGCGGCCGTAGAGCCGGTCGGGGGTGCTGAGGGCAGCTCGTTGTGTCGGTTGTTAGGGAGGTCTTGTGAAGGTCTGAGGAAAAGGTCTGGATTGGCAGAGCTGCCCCGCGGCCGTCGGGGTGAGGCATCATGGACCTGGCTGTCAGGGAACGGCTCTTGGCGGCAGAGAGCCGCCGAGGTAAGGAGGGGAATGGGGAGGAAGGGGCCAAGGGCGGCTGCGGGATTCTGCTGGTATTCGGCAATGAGTGAAATAAAGATCGTGCTCTGAACGCGAGAACTGCTGGTGTAAGGCTGATCCTTATATATAGGAAACGTGTTCATCCTCCGAAGGCTTTAAACGTGCTTCGTAGCTGTAAGAAGAAGTAACTGCCGTAGTGAGCTTAATTTCGGGTTTTCTCGACGTCAGGTTTGTGCGATGTGACAGCTTTGAAGGTGTAATCTCGAATTTCCGTGGCAGCAGGGTACTGCTGACATCGGGGAGCTGTGAATCAGGCCTTTGAAGTAGTTCACTTGCGTGCTAACAGTAGTGATTTTTACATTGCAGGAGTTGGTAATGTTTCCTTTTACAACTGACTTTCAGTAACGTTTGACACTTTTTAAGGTAAATATTAATAATCTGTTTCTGTGAAGGAGAAACAGGACACTGTACAGTTTATTTGAAGTGCTGCAGTCCTGCCTGCCAGTCCACCTTGAAGCATGCATTATCTGTTGCCTTCTTTATTCTTTTTTTTTTTGTTTCAGATGTAAAGGCTTTGGAAAACGCTTATGAGTTGATCAAATCAGCCAGCCAAGGGAAATCAGTGTTTGACTCATCAGATAACTTCAGCACTGACTTATATGTTTTATGTGCTGAACAGGCACTTCAGGTTTGTAGTTTAGGCAGTATTGAACAAAACCATTTATGTGACATTGTGCTTACAGTTGTTAAAGTTGTTACTTAAACGTTTTCTCAGAAGGACCCGCGAAAAATACAGTCCTCTGTTTCTGGAGACTTACTTTTGTTTAAAACGTGCATTTTCAGTTAAAAGCCATCCTTGAAATTGTCACTTCCTTACAATCACTCAGCAAACTGTGTTTCGTGAGGTTTGTAATTAAACCAAGATACACCAGGCAATATAAATGCACTACAGAGCAGGAACTGCAGCTACCACCACAGACTTCGTCCAGCAACGTATGCCTAATTCCTGCTGGATGCAGTCTAAAAAAAGGAGTTCTCTGATCTCCTAACCCAGTCCCAGCCACAGATTGGAAGCAGTGTATGAGCTCACCAACGTGCACCATTCTAAGAGAGTGCTGTGCCTGTTCTCTCTTGTTATGGAGAGTTGTAACAGCTTTGTTGGAACTGAAGAAAATGTCTAACAGTCCACACTGGGCAAAAGACACTGGAAAGGTGACACTCTAATTATGAAAGCATGTTGCTATTTTAAAATGTTTATGGGTACAAGTGATGGAATTTCAGGCAGAGTTTCGATGCCCCAATATTTTTTTTCAAGCTCCAGGCCACTCATTCTGTCCGTTGGCTGAAAACTGAGATGCTGCACTGACATCTGTATAAAATCCTGCAGGCTAGTATCATGTTTAAAGAAAATACTTGGGTAATAATTTTGCCTTTAAGTCTGTTAATGGCAATTAAAATCCATACCTGTGCACTGTAAGAGGTTCTACCAGTGACCCAGGAGCTTTGTTATTCAAAGGAGTTGCTTTTCTGTACATTTGAATTGACAAAAGACTAGCTTTAGAGGTTAAGAAATCTCAATGAGCTTGTACCAGTTCTACTGTGCAGCTTTATGGAATCTGATTTGCACACTGGTAATGCAGTTAGATGTTACACTTCGAGTAGGCATGCATTTTAAAAATTAACAATTCTTAATTATTTGTTGCATTTTAATTTTTTTTTTTTGGTCATAGCTGGGATATCTGGAAATGAGCAGTGACTGTCTGCAGATGTATTTTAAAGGAAAATTTCCTGTGAACCAGTTTCTTGGCAGAGCTTATTTGTGCCAAGGCCAGTTGCACACTCCACTCTCTACAGATAATTTGGTGAGAAATTATGGAGGTTGCGTTATACTAAGCCTGTTTTTAAGAGCATTTCTTCTTCGGTTTTTATGTATTCCTTTTAGTAATTTAAAATACACAAGGGTGATCAAGACTGAGAAAAATCAAAGAAAAATATATTAGGAGATGGTTTGAGGGTAAACAACATTTACCAGCTGAATTAGATTATGTTGCAAATACTTTGGGGAGAAAAAAAGTGGTTGCAAAATTTTTCAGACAGTGAATTGTTTTAAAGTTAACCTTTTCACTTTTTACATCACTGTGGTGGTTTAGCAGTTAGCTGCCCCTCCCCCCACTCTTTGAAAAAAACCCAGGCTAGGGCTCAGTCAGCTGGAAGTTCAGGAATGAAGCTTTATATTTACAGCAATGCACAACATAGAAGCTGATATTTACAATGTATAACAGATATTTACAGATATATACAGTTAAAAGGTAATACAGAAACACCACAGCCCTCCCAGAGACCAAAATCCCTAAGAGGGGTAACCAACCACCCCTACCACCTTTCCCTCCTTCCCCAGTCTCATCTCACCATCTGTTAATGCAGCAGATAGGCAAAGGTAGATCGGCCGGGGGTTAGCAGTAGGAAAAGAAGTTAGTGGAATCATTCAGAATCAGCTACAAAAGGCAAGGAAAAGGAGCCATGCAAGAGCAGCCACAGCCCAGAGAGTTCTGAAACCGTCTGACTTACCTATATTTGGGTTACAACTCTTAAAACATTTTTTTTTTCTTTCTCAGTAAAGCTGTGAGTGAAGTAGCATCATCTGTTTTCATTTCTCAGCCTATAGCCTAATTTCTCATTCAAATCCTCTAATTAGTTCAAACCAGTACAGTCACTTTCAGGCCAAATTTGGCTGTATTTGGTAAAACAATTACCATTTTATTCTTAAGGACCAAGTGCAACTTTTCAACTTTAGTATACCTCTCAGACTCGTAATCCTAATTTTCTCTGTATCTGGGCAGTTGACACTGCTCAGCAGCCTTCTTACGCTAGTCCCAGACTCCAGTAAACCAGTTCCAACTCCCTGGGAGTTTCTGCTTACTCTGTTCTGTCTCACCAGAGATAGCCCTTTGGTGTCATCCCATTCCTGCTCATCTCTGCTTTACCATTTCTAATTTCAGGCTTTCAAAGTCCTTCATTGTCATCCCATCCATCATCTTTATACCCTCACACACTGCTGAGACCATCCCTGAGCTGCCTTCTCCAGGCTAAATGGTTGCAGGTTCTCACAACCTTTCCTGGTGAGAGATGGTGTGGTGCGCTCATCATCTTCATGGCTTTTAGTTGGACTCTCTCTACAGTGTCCATGTCTTCCTTGCACTGGAGAGCTCAGAACTGGGCACAGTACTCTAGTACTGAGTAGAGGAGATGGATTACCTCTCCTGACCTGCTGGCAACATCCCTCCTAAGGCAGCCCAGGACACTGTTAGTTGCCTTAGTGGCAAGGGCAAGCTTGTGTTCAAGCTTGATGTCTACCTCTGAAAAGCTATTTTGCATCTGCCTTAAAGCAGTTGTGACTGACAGGCCATTCAACTGACATTCTTCTTGGGGCTTTTCTGACAAAAAATAATCTCTCAAGTTTATGAATGGGGCAAATTTGGCTTTATTCTTGCAAGTTTCTGAGGTTTCTCTGTTGAAAGCGTAAAAATGAAGGAGCTTTTCAATTGGAAAACTGATAATTAAAGTTTGGCAGAAGTGAAACTGAAAGCACAATCTTAAATTTTGAAATCAGGAAAACAAAATCACAGGCAGTGCTAGTGACTTCCAGCTACTCTGTTTCTGTGGGAGCATCTTGGTCTGAAAATTCATGAGATGTGAACATACTGAAACAGGAAAATAACCTGCTGATTTATAAATGCCATATTCAAATTGCTTTGACTACTATTACTCTGTTCTAGGAAGAGTTTGAGAAGTTTGTGATGTTTTTTATGAAGGCAATAGATTTTGCCATCCACGATCAAAGGTATGCCCTATTGTTAGGATTAAGTCTTTACTTGTAAGCAAATGTCACTGAATTCGAGTCTCATAGTCGTCTCAGATTTCACTAGGTAGTCTGGAGTTGTGTTTTGTTGGCCTTTTTTTTGCTGTTGTGGATTTTCCTTCAATTTTGTTACTGCCTTTCTGTAACCTCTGTGCTTGCTGCAGCAGTATGGAAATACTGAACAGTCTGAAATAGATGGAATGAATCAACCTGTTAAAGACTGGTGCATAAACTTGGAGGGTTTCTTTCCCTTTTATATGTATGCACTGCAGTAAGAGAGCACCATGTTAGCTAATGTTACATGGTTAGATACTGGACAAAGTGGAGAGGCGAGAGTTATCTTGTGATGTACTTTTGCTCTCATTTCTTAGAAGTCAGGGTTGGTTCTTATCTAAATGCACAGGAGGTGTTCATATTTTTGCTCTTTAGAAGTGTCTTTAAATGGTCTTAATTTTATGTTTATGTAAGTCTATGAAATACTACATTCTTGATTCTTGTTTTCCAGATACTTTTTTTTGATCTATAATGCCTCAGTTCTGTACTGGCAGCTCGTGAGGCCGTATCTCAAGCCTGGGTTCCGCTACTGTCTTATTCCCAGTCTTTATCAGATTGTTAAGGCATTAAACCAAACTGAAGAACAAGACAGTGAATGGAGAGCAGAACTCATGATGTAAGTTCAGTTGTGATTTTTATTCTGCAGTCTTCTGGTACACTTGGCTTCCACCTGAGGTAGAGGTTTAGTAGTGTGGATCTCATTGGGTAACACCATAAATGAGTTTATTGTGGAAAGCTTAATTTGTAACTTTAAAAATATTTTAAAGATGATTGAATTTAATACTTTAAGGTTACCTGTGGGAGGTAACTGCCCTGTTATGAGAAGGCCAGAGGCCTGTGCCAGGCTGCCTTCCTCAACCTGTGAGAACCAAGCTCAGACTTCATCACTATCTTGCCCCAGCAAAAGACAAACTCCTCTTTTCTTTTAGAACTGTTTTCTTCAGGTAAAGAAACATAACCTTTGAAGAGATAAACAAAGATCCCTCTGTCCTCTGATTCTTGAAGAAACACTCTGATAAGGTTCCAAGAACATTGTCAGGATACCTTCTAATTTCTTCCTTCATTACAAAGACTTTAAATATATATTGACATGTATTATCTTTCTTGTTAACCTGTAGCTGTATGTTGGAATAAAACCGTATGAAAAGCCAATGAGCAAAATAAATATTTGTATTGCAAATGCAGCAATGAGAATACAGAGATAAATTGTCATCAGTAGTGGTGTAATTTTTAGGTGTCGTGCAGGCATCAAGGTACAATTTGGTACGGGCATCAATACAAATAGTTTAGATCAGGCTTTTTCCCTTCTCATTAGTGGTATATGCAGTTTCTTCCAGTATGAACTTGAAGGCTGTCCCTGTGAATTTGGATATACTGCTTGGCCTAATGCTTTGAACTAAATGAAATAGGTCTTCTTTTAAGGCCTCTTATGCAAAATGTAAGCTGCAAAGTTATGAAAAGGAAAAAAATACAATCAACCCAGTGTACTGTTATGCACTTCTGTGCTCTTACCAATTATTTTATAATACTTTGATGATAATGGCTAATAAATGGTGCATCAGTACCAATGTATTACTTTTCTTACATGTCCTGAGTAAAACTGGACCATAAATTTTAAGCTGTCTCCACTGAGAGAAAGCATTTGATGTTGTCCTTGTGTAAACTCAGCTGGCAAGTGAGTTCTGGCAGTCCAGTTAGAACAGAAACGTTTTCTCCTTTCCCCCGCATCCCATGGGTGGGCAAGGAGGAGAAATATCTGGAAAAAGCCAAAATGTCAGCTGAGATAAGGACAATTCACTACTTTGTTGCAGGGATGTCAGGTTACACAAAGGGAAACAAACAAACAACAAAAGAAAAAACAACCTGGAGAAAAGGTACCAGCATACACAAAACTGCAAAAACCACTGCCACCGCTTGCAGACTGAAACCAGGACAGAAATGGACAAATCCTAGCCCAGAAACACAAAAATCCCAGAACAGGAAACTTGACAAACTACAGAACGTATCACAAGTCACATAAACACCAGGCAATGCCTTTCCTGTCATACACTGATCAGAACATGAGCATGGTGTACAATACACAATCCAGCCTGCTCTGTTGCCCTCTGCCACTCTGGGGGAGTGGCAGCCCCATTCCAGCATCCCCCATCCCTTGTCCCTCCTAGTGGGACCAGTGAGCTTAAACCAATACACACGTGAAAAATAAAGAAGGTCCATGTAATTTTTCAGGGCTAGAAGATTTTTTTTCAGAGGCATTTTGAGCTATTCTTTCTTTGGCCTGTAACTGATAGTTTTGTTGCTGTGCAGTATTTTCTTTATGAGCTGAAACTGGAGGAAAATGAAAAGTGATGGAGTATTCCCTATGGTATGCTAAAGGTTATCTGTGATATGATGCATGTAAGTTTTTTGTACCAAGCATCTGAACTATTGATGAGAAGCAGCAATCGCACACAGTGCATTTCTGTTATAAAAGTAATGGCAGCATTTGTTTTTGCTTACATAGAATCCTAGAATGGTTTAGGTTGGAAGGGACCTCCAAAGGCCATCTGCATTTAAACAATAGTAATAAATAATATTATCAACAACAATAACAACAGCAGTAACAATACTAATAGTTATTATTAGTGTTTTGTAGCACTAATTGCTTGTACTGCATTTATGAGGGGTGCTTTGAATTGAAAGAGTCTTTTGAAAACATACAGATAACATTTATTTCAGGAAGCATTAATTACTATTTCTTCGATCTGCAGAAATTTACTGGAATGTTTCCTTGATGCTTCAAGACTGGAAGATGCAAAAGAGTTTTTGTCTACTGCAGCAATCTTTATTAAAGAAAATGTTCCAGACAAATATTCTCGATTATTTTCTCTAATGGTAAGCCATTTTAAACTCCCAGTAAAACAGAAGCCTTCTCTGTGTTTCATAAGATCATAGGTATAATTGTTGGGTGCTATTTCCTTCATTTAAGTGCTGTGAGCTGCCAAACAATGCAGTAGATATGCAGAGATTTTTTTTTTTTTTACTGTTTCTATATGTAAGGTGTTGTTAAAAATGCAATGATTAGAATTGCAACCCAGATGTTAGTTCCACACTTAGATTTCTGGTCCTCACTAGGTGAAGATGATTGTATCTCTACTAGGTAATCTTTACAGTATCTGTGCTGACCAACACAGATTATTGTAGAAGCCTCACTGTCCTCAAAGTCCATGAAAAAGCCTACAGTTAACTTACCTGCTTTATTGTAGCCCTGTAAATTGTCCTTTGTTTTCTTATTTCATCAATAAATACTTTTTCTTTTTTTTTTTTTAATAGGTATATCACAAACTAGTAGATATTTCCCAGGTAGAGAAAGAAACAGAGCATTCCATCCAGTTTTCAGTTATTTATAAAATGCAGACGTTAAAATCGTAAGTACCAAAATGTCCCTTTGAGCCTCTACTTTGTTGCTTGGTATTAGAGAGGCAGGGTCAGGCTCTGCTATCCCTTTTGCCAGCAGAAAAATCTCCTGCAAAGACTGGTTTCTGAAAAGAAAAAGTGTAGTGACAGTTTAGGTAGTAAGTACCAGATCTGCCTAGAGACCAGCCTCAGCTACAGAGTGAGACAGTTCTCAGGGAGCGTTGCACAGATATTCCTGGGTGGAAGAAGTGAAGAGATTGAAGGACATTTTTGTATCCAACAGATGGCAGTTTGGTACACGAGCTATGTATGAGAGAGTCAAGTTGAAGTGGGGAAATCACAAGGATGGGAAGCATATTACTGTTTTTAAATTTTGAAGGCATAGAATAGTTTTAAAAATCAGACTTTATAGAAGACAATATTTTAATGTTTTTCAATGTCTTAACACTTCCCCATTATAGAAGTGTAAATTATCATCTTAGTGGGTTAGTTTATGTTGACATAGGAGAGGAGTTGTACACAAATTTTTTTGTTGCTTCTGGAATAAAATTCACTGTCTGAAAGATTAATTTTTATGTGGAATGTTCTTCGTATCTATCTGTCTCTGAGTAAATTGGCATACTGAAGTAGGTCTTGTTGACTTGGAATTTATTTGTAATCTTTGCCATTTCAAATCCTGGTGCCCTCCTGATACATTTGACTTAGAGCCACACATTCTAAAGTTAGGAGAGTTAATAGCATGTTTTCAGTATTGGTTGTGACAAATTCTAATCCATTTCTGATATATTGCAGGCAGTGGGACACAGATGAGTTTCCAAGTGATGCCACTGAAAATCTGAATTCTTTGTATGTACTTTTGAAACAATACGAGGTACCTCCAGCATCTGTTCTCATTTTGAAGTGAGTTTTACTTGTCAGAAGCCTTTGAAAGTTGCTGCTGAAGCTGAAATCTGTGAAAATTCCCACTGACCTTGAAGAAAGTGAACTTGTACTTAGTTGTGATAGTTTGTGTTGGGCTAATACTTAGGTCACCTTATTGAAAAAAAAAAAAAAGAAAAAGACACAAAGATCTTATTGAAGAACCTTTCTTAAAGAAACCACAATTAAATATCTTCTTGCATTTAGCTGTTCATATAACATGGCTACATCTTTCTATAACCATTTCTTGGTGATGAGGTTTTTAAAAAGATACTAAAATTGAGAAGTGCTTTTCAGGCTTTAGTTGATTTTCAGTTTTTCTCGGAGCCCTTCTCAGTTCTTCAGCATAATTTTGAAATGCAGATTAAAGTGAGTTCTAGTCCAGTAGACAGGTCACAGCTGTTACACACAGAAGTGGTACTGCATCTTCACTCGTTAAGGTCAATCTCTTTTTTTGATGATATTCAGGTGTCTCAGACATCTCCTGTTCCAGACAGTACCTTAGGCTCATTCTTTCAGTAAGAGAGTTCTAAACATTTACAACAGTCTCCAGCTGTGCTTGTTCTGTTCTTTGTTCCTAAATAAGTCACCAGTGGATTTGCTGGTTTTGTGTGCCAGCTGATTGCTTGGTGTTTGAACAATTACCCACAATCTGTGTTTGTTATTTCGGCCTTTGTGGCACCTATCCTTCATTCTATACTCTTAAGTTCTTCTATTCACAAGGTCTTGTAATGACAGGATGAGTGGGAAGGGGTTCAAATTGGCGGAGATTTGGGAGATTGGGGAGATTTGAACGGGATGTTAGGAAGAAATTCTTCACAGTGAGGGTGGTGAGGCACTGGAACATGTTGCCAAGGGAGGTTGTGGCTGCTCCCTCCCTGGATGTGTTCAAGGCCAGGCTGGGTGAGGTCTTGAGTGACCTGTTCTAGTGGGAGGTGTCCCTGCCTATGGCACAGGGGGTTGGAACTGGATGATCTTTGAGGTCTCTTCCAACCTAAACCATTCTATGATTCTGTGATTCTATGATTCTTCAGAAGAGGTCGGTGCCTGACTACAGTAGAACTATAGCAGTTTTTCCTCATAAACAGAGGAACTCCTGTATTTATTCATGTAGCCAAGTGTTTCTGTAAGCATTACCATAATAATAATCTATTCTAGCAATTTTAACATTCAAAAAAAGCCAAGGTTTTGGGACATATTGCACAAATTTACTTTCATATGGTGTTTTCCTAGTTCCATGAAAGACCAATACCAGGTTCCCTGAAGTGATGCTTTTTCATTTTTAAAGGGTTCCTTTGATGCTGGAGTTAGCTCGGTTTTGTATAAAAGTAAATTACATGGAGCTTGCCTATGATTGTATTCTTGATTTGAAGAGAGCTGAGATTACTGTAAGTAATTATGGTTGATTTTTTTTTTTTAATATCTCCCTTCCCCCCATTGTGATTGTACTTCCAAAATAGTACTGATGGTTCTGAGATCTTCATTCTATGTCTGTATTGTTTATATAATCGTTCATAGAAACAATTACTCGACTAAGTGATCTATTTCTGAACTAGGGAGAAGGTGCAAGGTTAGAAGGTAGGGCCACAGCTAGGTCAGTGTCATTAGCAGTGCAGTTAGTTTGGACAAATACATGTTAACTCTAATTTTTTTTTGCCTGTGGTTTTTCTCATGTTACCTGTGGAGCAATTTGATTGGAAGTAAATGATTGCAGGTTTTGAAAATGTAACCAGTGTACCTATTTAGACTGTAACTGGTCACCAAGGTGTAGTGTCTGAAAGCACATTGACTCCAGCCGATGGGGGTACAATGTGGAGCTTGCCAGACCACGTGGGAATTCTTACTTTGATGAGGAGAAAATGGAGCATTTGACTGGAGCACGATTAGGAGGCTAAGCGAAGGAGGAGTTCAAAAAAGCTTGGGGGAAAAGAAAAAAGAAAAAAAAAGTCTTTTGCAGAAAAGTAAGACTTAAGGAGCATCATTTTGTTGTTGGAGCAAGACATCTGAGATGCTGGGCCACAAATTGCACTCCCTTATACTTTCCTTCATGTGGATCTTTTCTAACAGTGTTTGTTGCTGTGCATTTCCCAGTTTCCCTTAGTAGGAATGGTTAATTTTCCAGCAAACTAATATTTGATTTGTAATTTACTAGCATTTAATAGGTTTTACTCTTCTGTAGTATTTTAATTATAATGTTACTGTAGGAATAGCAATAGATAAACATTTTGTGTGGTCTCCCTAATAACTGGGCCTTTCAGTAATTAAATTGTTATTTTTTAATTTAAAATTTGTGTATCCCCACTGAAATGTCTTTATTCCTGGTGCCTGCTTCAGGTCCATTTTGTTTTTCTGAGAACTTCCTACAAGTCTAAAATTAATAACATAGCATTGTGTGGGAAAGTGTGGTTAAATCCCTTAAGTCAAAGACTTACAAGGGTTTGGTTTGAGTATTGGTACAGACGTGAATGACAAGAGACCCTTCTGTGGCTGCAGTAGAGAAGCCTTGCTGTCTCAGCCTTCCCTCTCCCGTGGAGTTCATGACCATCTTCAGATTGCCCAGCATGGTTTTGGTGTTGACCTCTTCCTGGCAGAATGAGAGACATCTCCAGTTCCTTGGCTTTTGCCAAGTGCTGACAGATGTCTCAGCCATAAACACAAATTCTATTTCTCTGTGTATTTGTCCTTCCATGCTGGTGGCAGTTCTGCATTCATCTGAGTTTTTCATGATCTCACCTCCTTTCCAGTCTTGCAGATCTGCTAATAGTTCACAATGCATGAGGAATGGAGGTGCTGGCTAGCTTTCCCTGCTGCACCAAGAAACCAAATATAAAGTATTTTAGATCATACTTACATTTAATTTTTATGATTGATTTAACAGCCAAATCTTTCCTGAGGTAATCTAACATCTTCCTTCACTTAAAAGTTGCACTACCCATCAAGATGAATCCTTTAATAAAACCAATATACAAGATCCACTAGAACCAAAATTAAATTACAGCATGGGAAATCCCAGATGTGCACTGGTTTGCTTACTGCAACATCTGGGAGCGAATAACTTTAAAAATCCTAGTAAAGTAATTTTGCAGCTTTGGTTTAGTACAAAGTGACTGGTGTCCAAATGACAAATTTTACCCCCTTTCTAATTAGCTAGTATAGTGGGACTCTCAGGAAGAAGGTACAGTGCTCTATTACTGAAATTACCTGTGTTTAATCTTCATGTTGCTATAGTTATTAACATTAAACTTCTGCATATTAATACTTCACAGGAGCAAGGGAAACTTATTGAAATACAATGCCTGGAAAGTGAATATGAAATTAAAAAAATGGACACCAGAATCATGACTTACACCAAAGGAGTTGTTGAGGTAAGTTCTTTAACTTTGAGAGAAAAGTTTCAATTTGTTAAACATAGAAAATTGCATTGGACTTCTGTTTTCTCGTTGCATTACACTGATCAGGAACTCTTTCAAACTTCTGTATTTTTTCTGCTTGGGCTGCCAAGAAGAAAATGGAGAAAAGTAAAGAGGACTCCTATATTCCTCTCTTCAGTCTCCTGTTTGAATACAAAGGTTCTTAATGTGCGACTTTCCAAGAGTAAAGAGGGTGTCGTTGAGGCACACAAAGGCAGTGCTTTCTTGTCCTGTTTTACCTTGATGGAAAGTGGTTTCACAGAATATCTCAAACTGGAAGGGACCCCTAAGGATCATTGTGTCCAACTCAAGTGTTATTGCATAGGTGAACTCATACAAATCCAGAGAGGTGCAAATTATTCCTGTTAAATTATCACATGGGGCAGGATTTTCAGATTTGTGTAGTCAGTTGATGCAGTTAGAACGCAGACCATCTGTCCCAGTTGGAGGCCACAAGCTACCCAGGACTGGGGGACAGAAATGACTTTTACCCCTTTCCAAGCAGAAGCCTAAGTCAATATTATCAGTAGGATTTGGTAGATGCTTACAATGAGCAACTCAGCATGGCTAGTAGAGGCACCTAAAATTCCTACACTTGTATGAATATCCTTTGTGCAAATGAATAGTACTAGTGCATGAATTTACTCCTGTCTCTGACTGTTCTTATTCTGGAGTTCAGAAATGCCATTCACCTTCAGAAAAAAAAAAAACCAAAAAACTCTTAATATGAAATTACTAATAGAAAATAATGAAAAAATAGGATATTTTAGATAGTTAGGCATTTATAAATATTCCAACCACAGTGTGTGCAGATGGGAGGGGGTTTTGTTTGATTTTAAAATTTTCTTTGTTTTATTCTTTTATTTATTATTTTATTTCTTTGTTTTATTGCATAACTTAATAATTAGTGCATGCCACAGGTAAGATTAAATAGGAACCAAATTCAGTTGACAGTATGGCAAATCCCAAAATCCCATTCGTAATACTGTTNACCCCTCTCTCACAGCAGACAGACTTCTCCCTGAAATACAAAATAGCAATATGGAGTACCTAAAAGAAATACTGCTTAGTTATCAATGCATATTAAAAAAAAATGTTTTTATTAAGAAATAATTTTTAAAAATATATTTTTTTTAAAAGAAATAAATTTGCTAAGTGTGCTGGCTGAGGGACTGCATTGTGTTGGAAACAGACCTAAGATTATAAAGCAGAGGAACACGTAAGAAATTTTAGCTCTGTATGCTAATTAATTTTTTGTTTGTGTAGGCTCAGCTGGAAGTGATAAAAAATCTTGAATTAACCTTAAAACACGCAGTTGAGTTGGGAGATCCTGGTGTTATTCAGGTGGTTTGTACGACCCAGTGGAACGTGTGCTTACCACTGCTGCAACACAACTTGCATCAGCATGTGCGGACACCGTTGATAGCGGTTGCTGATGTGCTGGAAGGGATTGACAGGTAACTTTTTGTTTGTTCCTTGGAGGGGTCTGATGGCTGAGCAGCAAACTCATTTAAAAGCTCAGTCTTTATGGTGCTGTGCCTTCGAAAATTTGCCACTCGCTTTTAATAAATTGGTGTCTGCATATTGCCTACATTTATAGACTGGTTAGCCTCACCTCCGTTCCCAGAAAGGTACCAGAGC
Organism: Psilopogon haemacephalus; assembly: GCA_013396835.1. Classification (NCBI taxonomy): domain Eukaryota; kingdom Metazoa; phylum Chordata; class Aves; order Piciformes; family Megalaimidae; genus Psilopogon; species Psilopogon haemacephalus. The sequence goes on from VWZI01019787.1 coordinate 58,555, forward strand.
AGCTTATCCTCAGCACTGTTCTGTGGTGTAAGGTACCAGAGCAGCTTATCCTCAGCACTGTTCTGTGGTGTAAGGTAACAGAGCAGCTTATCCTCAGCACTGTTCTGTGGTGTAAGGTAACAGAGCAGCTTATCCTCAGCACTGTTCTGTGGTGTAAGGTACCAGAGCAGCTTATCCTCAGCACTGTTCTGTGGTGTATCAAGGACAATAGTGTCATTAGGAGCAGTCAACGTTGTTTTTTTCACCAAAGGCCAGTGACGTTTGACCAACCTGGTAGCCTTTTATGAGGACGTAAGCAGGTGGTAGATGATGGCAGAGCAGTGGATGTGGTTTACCTTGATTTCAGTAAGGTGTCTGACACTGTCTCCCACAGCACCCTCACAGCCACTGCAGCAGTGTGGTCTGGGTGCTTGGGCAGTGAGGTGGATGTTAGCTGATTGAAGGAAAGAAGTCAGAGAGCTGTGGTCAATGGGACGCAGTCTAGTCGGAGGCCTGTGATCAGTGGAGTCCCTCAGGGGTCAGTACTGGGACCAGTTCTGTTCAGTATATTAATGACCTGGATGAGGGCACAGAGTGCACTGTCAGCAAGTTTGCCAATGACACAAAACTGTGTGGAGCAGCTGACACACGGGGGGGTTGTGCTGCCATTCAGCCAGACTTGGACAGGCTGGAGAGCTGGGCAGGGAGAAATGGAATCAAGTTCAACAAGGGCAAGTGTAGAGTCTTGCACCTGGGAAAAAACAACCCCTGGTATCAGTATAGGTTGGAAACTGACCTTCTCTATAGCACTGGAGAGGAAAAGGACCTGGGAGTCCTGGTGGATGGAAGGTTGGCCATGAGCCAGCAATGTGTTCTTGTGGCCAAGAAGGCCAGTTGCATCCTGGAGTGTATTAGAAGGGCTGTGGTTAGTAGGTCAAGGGAAGTTCTCCTGTCCCTCTACTCTGCCCTGGTAAGGCTGCATCTGGAGTACTGTGTAGAGTTCTGGGCCACTCAGTTCAAGGACAGAGAACTACTTGAGAGAGTCCAGTGCAGAGCCACAAGGATGATTAAGGGAGTGAAACATCTTCCTTATGAGGAAAGGCTCAGGGAGCTGGGGCTCTTCAGCTTGGAGAGGAGGAGCCTGAGGGGTGACCTCATTCTTGTTGATAAAGATGTAAAGGGTGAGTGCCAAGAGGATGGAGCCAGGCTCTGATCAGTGATACCCAACAATAGGACAAAAGGCAGTGGGTGGAAGCTGAGGCATAGGAAGCTCCATGTAAATGTGAGGGTGACAGAACACTGGAACAGGCTGCCCAGAGAGGGCTGTGGAGTCTCCCTCTCTGATTCAAGACCCATCTGGATACATTCCTATGTGATCCTGCTCTGGGGGGAGGAGTTGGATTGGATGATCTTTGGAGGCCCCTTCCATCCCCCAACATTCTGTGATTTCCTTGATAAGTATTTCAGTACAGGCTCCTTTCAGGCAAAATCTTACACTGTTTAATGGCCTGTTAGGACCTGAAAAATACTATGGCTGATCAATGTGATGTGAGAACGTTATGGAGCTGCAGTATGAGTAAATGTGGTGTGGTGTGGTTTAGATTCTAGTATTGCCTTCAATTTTGTTGGTTAAAAATATACAATTAGAAAATGATTTCTAAAACCATGATGGCTTCTGAATTGCATGCAGAATAAGACAGTGCTACTGCCTCTTTGGTGATGCTTTCGAACTGAGAAGTCTCATGTGTTCAGAACAGCTTTTTTAGATGTGTTCTTCTGTTTGCTGTTATGTTGCATGTAAGCACTTAAGTAGTTTTGAATTTTTTGTTAGAGTGGAACAAGTAAACCTTAGTATATGCTACTTAGGTAAATTTGGAGCAGCAGTTAGGCTGACTGCTAAGCACAGAGATGGTAACTGTGGTGGCAAAGCTGGCTGTGAATGGACATGGTCTGTGGTTTGAGCAGAATAGTGACTGGTTTCTGGTGAAAGTGTTACAGAGGCAGGTGAGGAATATATTTTCTGCATTTCTTAGAGTACCCTTTTTCTATTTGCATAAAGAGGAAAGAGAAGCACATGTACAGAAACTCTGTTGTATTGCTGTACTGTTATTCAAGCAATTCAGACTCTGCCTGCAGAGCGTGTGCTGTCAGCAGGTGTGACTGATGTTTAAGCTAAAGGGCAGTCATGGCACTTTTCCTCTGAGTTAGTCTGCAAGGTGTGTTTTCTTCTGCAGGGCTAATGAAAGTGCAGTTAAATTTTTGAAGCCATTTCATTCAAAAGGCATGATAGAGAAAATGAGAGACAAGTAAGTTAAAAAAGGGAACACCACATACTGGAACCATTTCTGATAGTACTGAGTTTCAGCTTTGGGTAGTTTTTTGGTATAAGAACTGTAGTTTGCCTAATCTGAACATTTTACATGTAAATTCCTATTCCTTAGCATGCTGATTCTGTTGCGGTGCCAAGTTCACATGGAAATAGCTCGTATTGAAGAAGATGGGGACAGAATGGAGGCTGCTGTGGAACATGTGCAAAAGGCTATACGTTTAGACAAGAAGGGGCACCACCAGGAGTACCTGAGACTGACTTTTAACCGCCTTCATTTGTGCACTCTGCTGCATAAGTCACCTGAGCGCCCAGAGGATCGGGCAGCAGTGATGATTGAACAGGTAATCACCAAGAATAAGACCAGTAGCTGAAACAGATTTGTTTAGTAAATTCTGGCAGGGGAAGGTCAGTGGTTGAGTAGAACTGTATATCAGCAAAACCATCATCAGCTTGCTTTCAGCAAATCGGCACTGGTTGGTTGCCTTGAAAAACTCTGTGACTTCTCTCTGTGGTGATTGTGCTCTGAAGATTGTGGTAGAGGATGTTTTTCCAATCATGTTCAAAATTTATTTCTTGGGGGAGAGAAGAAATGGTTCAGTAGCAGAAACATCAGCAAAAAAAACCCAAACAACCTTATCAATAGTTAAGATTTCATTGTATGGAACAGTGTTTTAATTGATAGGGGAGCAATGGCCAAATAGCTGGAGAAGTAGGCCAGTGTGAGGTTCCAGAAGGGCCTGTGGGTCAGGTCAATCCCTGGTATCAATATAGCCTGGCAGATGAAGAGATTTAGAGCAGCCCTGTGGAAGGACCTGGAGGTGCTGGTGGGTGCAGAGCTGGACATGAGCCAGCACTGTGTGCTCCCAGCCCAGCCCCAACTGTGACCAGGGCTGATCTCCAGCAGCATGGGCAGTAGATGGAGGGAGGGAATCTTGCCCTTCTGCTCCACTCTGCTGGCTCCCCACCTGCAGTGCTGAGTCTGATCTGCACTCTGTTACCTTTAGCAAAAGAGAGGTGTACACAGGAATACATGTAAAATGAACCTACACCAATTAGTTCTTTGTTTAAGTAGGCTAAAATGGGAGAGCAGAAGGATAACATGCGACAAAGGAGGTCCCTTCTGGTGAATGCTGGTCGTGCATTAGCTCCTGATTCATTTCACATAGTCCTTGAAAGTGAGAATGAAGCGAAAGGTAGGTTATGTATGTGTAACTAAAAATTACTACACTCCATTTTAACTGCTTTGCAGTCTTGGAGGTTGGAGATAAGGTCTTAAGGCATCACGTAAAGAATATTGCAATACAGGTGCCAAATTCCATGACAAAGCTCCTGTTAACCTCATGAGGGATCTATGATTTATGTTTTAATTCTGGAAGAGGAAATGCTAGTGTTTTTCCCTCTGAATTTGTATGGATCTTATTGTTGTGTTGTATGCTGGTGTGGTGGGGGTTTATTGTGATTGGGCTGGTTTGGGAAAGCTTGAAGTACTGGCAAAAGCTGGATTTCAAGTGTCTCAAAGCAGCTGTGAGTTTCTTTGCTCAATTTTCATGTAGATTTTTACATCTCTGATTCTTTCAAATTAACTTAAATTCTTTTTTCTTTGCTAAGTTTCCTCAGGTAAAAGTAGGAGTCAGACAAGCTACCTCTGTGCAAAAGCACAGCATCATATTAGAAGTATGGAGAAAGCTGATGAGCATTTGAAACATTTTGGAGGTGAAAATGACGGAGAGAGGTAATTGCTATAGACAAGAAGCTTCTCTTTTCTCTTGCCTGTAACTCTCTAATGGGAAAGTTTCTTACTGTAGCTGTGAAGTTACTTGATGACACTTTGTAAGAAGCTGAACATTTCAGTTAGATGTGGCACAGCAGTTCAGCATGAATGTGACTTTGAAAAGTTCCACTGGTTCACATGTTGTACTTAATGAGTGGTAACCTCTGTTTTCTAATGCTCTCTCACACACAACCTCACCTGTTCTGTTGATAAGAGCTGAACACACAGAAGGACTAGCGGATAGACTGGAAGTGTAAGTCAGTATACAGCTGAGACTTTGCCAAGGCATCATTTTAGATTCTTGTATTGCATCACATCCTTACAAATATTTTTGATAAGGAATGAAAAATCACAGGTCTTGTTTTGACTGTTTGCAGATCATTTTATCATTCTTTATTTAAAAGGAGATGTTTCCTTTTTTTTGCTACACTAAACATTCCTGTACTGAAATTTAAACTGTTTTCTAAAAGATTCTAAGTACAAACTTGTTTTCAAGACCTATTTTGAAACTCTCCACATCGGTTTGGCTTATTTATTCTTTACTTTGTAAGAAGGATTCTGAAATGTCAGTATACTTACTGTCTGAAAAAAGGCTTTCAGCCTGCTGCTGCCATGTTGAGTGGATTACTTTATTTGTAAAGAATGGAGTACTAATGTCACCCTTGCTACTGATTAAGAAGTCTCACATTTTCTGTGTGCTTTTTCTTTGGCAGAGTTACACTTTGGGCAGATCTGGCAAAAGCTGCACGTAAAGGAGAAGTGTGGGACGTCTGCCGTGCAGCATGCAGGTTTTGTCTCTTGTATGAGGAGACTTTGTTTAGGAAGGTAACAAAGCTGCAAAAAAGTAAGAGAAATAATTATTTTGGTTGTTGTAAAAGGAGCTTTTCTTAAGTTATTATAGGTACTCAAAGGAGCCAGCTGATCCTCTTACTGCTTTCTTCCCTCCCATTCCCAAGTTCTCTGAGACTGATTTCTCACTGCATGACATCTAGGAATCTGTCAGAAGGTTTTTGTCTTGACACCATGTTCTGCCTTCAGGAGTGTTTCAGCAGTGCTGAACAAAAGTACTTACATGAAATGTCTCTATTTTTTTTATGTAAAATTTCGTAACACCTTTTATACATGAAATTCTACTCTGCACCTTTTTTTCTCTAGGTAGTGTTAATTAAGTCTAAGTATTGGAATATGCAAGTATGGTTTAAAATATTAGACCAAGATTAATAAAGTTAGATCAAAGAGTAGTGTGTCTGATAGGCTGAACACCGCCTCTGGTTCAGGTGACTGCTTGGATGGAGATTCTGAAAGCTGTGAAGATAGGCCAGGAAAAAATGTAGCTTTGTGCCTTCTAATTTTTGTGCATTTCCTCAAGCACCCACTATTGGCCAGCAATGTAAAGGGAACCCACTGGCTTCATGATCTTGCTTTTGTGTTTATAGTAAAATAATCTTGGTCCTGTCTCTTTGTTATTAAACCAAAGACAAGTAATGCTATTTTTCTCTTTACTGATATGTGTTGCCATAAAGTCAGCCCCATCGTGATTCAAATCTACTGAGAATCTAAGCCACTACATGATGTTCAGCACTCCACTTTCATTGGAGCAATACATTTGAACTAGAGGCCATTTGTTATGTTAATATTGATGTAATTTCTGGACTGGAACAAGTTACTTGCTGCAAATACAGAAGTTTATGTACAAATGCTGCAATATTGCATATCACAGGCAACCAGTACCTCAGCAGTGCCTGAGTAGAGGTTTTTGACTGCAGTAAATGGCACTGCTGACCAAAAAACATAGAGCAAAATAATTCCAAAATGGAAGTGATTTTTTTGTCTTCTAATTTGCATGGTAATAATGATGGATTTACTTGTTTGTTTGTTTGTTTATTTTTAGCACAGAACAAGAAATCTATTACGACTCTGATGGATGATAATCAAGATGACAGCTTACCAGGAGAGTCAGTACTGCCTGCTAAATCCTTCTCTTTTGAAAGAAGTTTACTCAGAATATTAGCAGAAATAAGATTCATTAATGCAGAGGTAAATTACACAGCTGCCATTCATATATTTTTCATTTAGCTTTGTTTCATGTATAATGCTCTATATATAAGCCATAAAGCACTGGAATTTTTGGTTTAGTTATTGTATATCTCCACAGGAACTAAAGGGAGAAGGAGTTTCATGAGGCATCTTTATCAAAATCCTGTATGAAAATAACTGTATCACTATAGCAATAGTGTCACTGCACATTTTTACAAGGGTTTATTGTGTTTGACATGTGCCATTTTATTTCAGCATCCTTGAACTTTCAACATGATTAAAGAATAATAAAATAAATACATAAGTTTTTAAAACACCTTTTTCTTTTCTCAATTAGCTGTTGATGGTTGGAAGATTATGAAGTATTTGGCTCTGTATTTCATGGAATTTTATGTGTCTGTAAACCATCTGAAAAAGCATTTTGTATTCTCTAAAGAGGCATTGCTAATACTATGTCACAGTCTATTTTCATAGTGATAACCTGGTTAGACAATTTATTTCTCTGTATCTTTCCAGGCAACTGTTAATTTATTAAGATTGCAGGGAGTTGAGCTGAATGATCATGCTGTACCTCCAGAAGATGCAACTCCAGGATATGTTTCATATCTTCCTGAAAATGATCCTGAATGGAAAACATACAGGTGCAAAAGTTACTTCTTAGTAAAATTCATTGACACCAGGTGCTTCATGTTTGTAGGTAGTCATGGTAATGGGAAAAGGAAAAGAATCTAATCAACAGCTTGGAATAATTTTCCTGTAGCTGGCTTTTGTTCTGGACAGTACACTTTAGTTTTCATTTAACATTTATTTCTCTTAAACTAGAAACTACTATCTCAACCTTAAAAACTGTTAAATCTGTGTTACATTGACATTTAGGCCACAAAATTCTGGTAAAAAAAAAAATCTTTCCCAAAACAAAAACTCTTTGCCTTGCTTTATTGCTCCTATAACTATAATGATGTCTGAGTACCTGACAAAGTATTACTTCAGTTTGCAAAACTAATCTGTTCCATCTAGTCAGCTGAAATGAATAATGGGGAGTAGGACACAGCAAGTAGCAATCTTTTTTCTGGTCCTACATAATTATATCAAATGAAAGAGTGGAGGGTGGAGAATTCTGAAGCTGAAGACTTAGCAGATGTTGTTACCGACAGAGATGTCTGGCTGCTTATTTAGCCTGATGATGTAATTCCCTTTAGTGTCAAAGTTTTGGACTAAGAACTCCTCTGTGCTCAATTTACAGTTCATGGATAGACTGCTTATCTCAGTATGCTATGGAAAACTTCCAGCGTGCAGCTGAAATTGGAGAAGAACTGAACGAAGCCTGGATTGTCCACAGTGCTGTGGTGTATGTCTTAAACTACAATAGACATCTCATCTCTGCAGGAAGACAGAGGCAAATTATTGAGTATTTGCAGACTCTTCTTCGAGCCATCCAGACTGTTGGGCATGATGGGTATGTTTAGATGTCTAGTTCACAGGATCACAGATCACAGTGTGTTAGGGGTTGGAAGGGACCCAAGGAGATCATAGAGTCCAAACCCCCTGCCAGAGCAGGACCATACAATCTAGCACAGATCACTGAGGAACACATCCAGACAGGCTGTAGTGGGTTTGTAGTGGGCTCAAACCAACACACAGGCCTTTAAAGTCTCCAGAGGAGGAGACTCCACAGCCTCTCTGGGGAGCCTGTTTCAGTGCTCTGTGACTGTGCTGGTAGTGCATATATCCTACCCAAATTAGTTCAAACCCCTGCTCTTTCCCTCCTCCTGTAGCAAGGTCTGGGAGCTGAAGGATGTGAGCAAACAAGGAGGGTTTGGTCCAAGAAAGCCCCGATGGCAGATGACCAAGTCAGGTGTCTTGTGCTGTCCCTCAAGTGTTAGGGTGGACACCTAGGTGCAGAACTTTGAACTTCTTGGCCAGAACAATGGATGGTAATGCCTATTGGCCAGTTTCACCCTTCCAAATACTGTATTTAGGGGAGGGTGATTTAGAGCCATTGCTTCTTTTCCTGCTGTGTCCCACTGGAACTGGGAGGCTCTTTGCAGCTCTTTGCCAGTGGCCACGTGTTTGCAGCCAGCATTGCAGCCTGCAGCAGCAGCAGGGCAAACTTTGCCTCCCTCGGGACGCTCTGTACCTGTCGCATCTGTGAGTGTAGGCAGGGTTTGAATTCCCATGTTAGCAGGTTCCCTGTGTACCAAGTTCTGACTGTTCTAAACGGTTTAAGCTGTTTAAACTCTCTGATTCCGTGTTTATTAATAACCTTTGTGTAACTGCCTCTTATTGACCAAACATCCAAAGAACCTCAGGGAATTTTCCAGAAATTTTGAATATTAATAATAATAAAATAATATTACTTAAAAATTATTAATGTTTCATAACCAGTTATTAATAATCACAACAGTGACCTTTACAGTAAAGAAGTTCCTCCTTGTGTTGAGGTGGAACTTCCTGTGTGGGAACTTACATCCATTGCTCCTTGTCCTACCATAGGGAGCAAGTGAGCAGAGCCTGTCCCTCCACTCCTGACCAGCCCTCCGATGTTTATAAACATTGATTAAATTCTCCCTCAGTCTTTTCCAGACTAAAAAGTCTCAGGTCATAGAATCATAGGTCACTCAGCCTCTCCTCATAAGGCATGCCCTCCTGTCCCCTTGTCATCCTCATAGCCCTCTACTGGACCCTCTCCAACAGATCCCTGTCCTTCTTAAACTGGGGAGCCCAAAACTGAAGGCAGTACTCAAGATGAGGTCTCACCAGGGCAGAGTAGAGGGGTAGGAGAACCTCCATGGATCTGCTGGACACACTCTGCCTTATACACCCCAGGCTCCCATTGGCCCTCTTGGCCCCCAGGCACATTGCTGTCCCATGGCTAACTTATTACACGCTGGCACTGCTCTCCAGCTGCTCTCCAGCAGTCCCCTCCCAGCCTGTCCTGCTGCAGTTTATTCTTCCTCTCCAGGTGCAGGACTCTGCACTTGTCCTTGTTGAACCTCGTTTGGTTCCTCTATGCCCAGCTCTGTCTGTCCAGGTATCTCTGGATGGCCTCACAGCCTGCAGCTGGATCAACCAAGCCTACCAGTTTGGTGGCATCAGCAAACTTGCTGAGCAAACTCTGTCGTCTGTCCCCTCATCAATGTAATTGATGAAGATGTTGGACAGGACTGGACCCAGCACTGATCCCTTGGGGACTCCACTGGTTACAGCTTTACAGCTGGACCTAGCACCATTGATCTCTTTGAACTCTATCTTGTAACCAGTTCCTAATCCACCTCACTGTCTGCTCTGCCATCCCACATTTCCTGAGCTTGCTCACTAGGATGTCATGGGAGATGGTGTCAAAAGCCTTGCTAAGGTCAAGGTAGACTACATCCACTGCTCTCCCTGACTCTGCCCATTCAGTTATGGCATCACAGAATGCTATCAGATCAGTCAAGCATGATTTCCCCTTGGTAATACCCATGCTGACTACTCTTGATAACCTTCTTCTCTTCAAAGTGCTTTGAGATGCCCTCCAGAAGGAGCCACTCCATCATTTTTCCAGGGATGGAGGTGAGGCTGACTGGTCTGTAGTTCTGTGGAAACACTTTCTTGCCTTCTTTGAAGACTGTAGTGCCATCGGCTCTCCTCCAGTCCTCAGGCACCTCTCCTGTCTGCCACAATTTGGCAAAAATGGTGGAGAATGCTAGAGCGACGACCTCAGGCAGTTCTCTCAGCACCCTTGGGTGCATCTCATAAGGGCCTATGGACTCGGGAATGTTCAATTTGTGTAACTGATCCCTAACCCAGTCTGCACTGACCAGTGGGGAGCATTCCCTCCTCCAGGCTCCCTTCCTCCATCCAGGGTCTGGAGTACATAGGTTATAAATGTCCTCCTTTTTTCTAAAAAAGAGAAAATATTTTCTACTAAAATTATAGATCACTTTGTGCTGTGAAAGTCTTATTGCAACTTTTCATTACTAGTAGAAGGATTTGTCTATATAAAGAGTAGTTCAGAAAGGAAATTTAATTTTTGTGTGTAAATATATCCTTTTAATCCTTTCTGTTTGTTCTTTGTTACTAATCACTGTGAGACATGCTAAATTTAGACTAACAAATATTCATTTCTCTTCCTTGTGGAATAGCATATGAAATCAAATTTTGTTGAGTTAGTCAGAAAGAATCAGGAACATTTTCTTAACCTGAATTTGTAGGAGAGTTCTAAATGTGTTTTCTTGCTGTTAGTTGCTCTGAAGTGGAATTCTGAGGTAAACGTATGTCATTGCAAATATTTGTAATGAAAGTGAGGTGTTTCCTGAAATGTAATACAAAAAACCAAAAAAGAAGGAATGTGCACATGAACAGACCATGAAAAGAGGAATGCAGATCCCAAAGTGCTTTAGGGAAATCCTGTTGTGTAGTAAATGCAATGGAACAAATATGGTCTGTGACAGAGGCAATACTGCAGTCGAAGTCTAGAAATTGCAGCGCATTATTGATAGTGACCTCAGCACTAGGACAGCTGTAACTGGAGGACAAAGGCCAGAGTGCAGTTTGTGCATGGAAGAAAACTGATAATACTTGCCTGGTTCTGATCTTTGTATTAGCTTTTATCAACAATAATCCCTTCCCCATAATTTGGTTTGTGTTCTCTCTCAGAAAACACAAAACAGGGGGGAAAAAAGTAAACTATGAAAGTTGGTTGTGGTTTTCTGTATGTTTAATCAAGTTAACTGCTCTAACAGTGAATTCCTTTTTTTTTTTTACATTTAGATTTCTGCTTTCTACAAAAAACCGTAAATTTTCAAGTGATGTTTATTATTTGAAAGCAATCAACTCTATTAGTTCCTCTTACTTTGATCTGATAGCAGCACACACTTGTGATTTTTGTTTTCTTCCACAGCAGTGCTACGACTCTGTTGATGTTATGTGATGCTTTGGCTCGGGGCTTAATGCTTCGTTGGATTCCAAAGCCAGCATTTGCTGACAAGGAAAAAAAAGATGCAGCAACAGGCAGAAATGAAAAAGCAGCAGCAGCGAAACATGAGAAAGCAAACGTCAGCCTGTCTTCTTTAGTAGATCCCAGTGGGCTTCCTGATACCAAGGCTGCCTTACAGGTACAAAGCCCTCATTTTGTAGTCTCTTTTGATGTGCTGCCATATATATATTATAATGCATATCAAATAAATTGCAGCATTTTTTTGCAAAAAATTATCTACCGTCTTTGACAATTGCTGCAGCCACAGGTCCTCCTGAAGTTCCTTACCAGCCAGGGCACATTGTGTTGGGCTTAGAGAGCCATGTGCAACAGCTTTCAAATAACCAACAATTTACCTTGTGTTTCAGTGTTTGTTTCTTTTTCTTCTTGGTGTTTAGATTTGTGAATTTGCCCTAAGTGTGGTAGCTGGAGCCATGCCTAATGAAGCAATACCTGTTGCTGCACAGCAACAGATAATTGCTACGTGGGTAAAAGCCAAGCAGTTAAATCAGCAGCAGATCAGACACCAGCTTTGGACAGAAGAGGAGGTATTTCTGAAATCCTGGATAATGTTGAAACTTTTATTTGAAACAAAAAAGAATATGTTTAGTTTTAAAAAAAAGTTATTATTAATGTGAATTTTAAATTTTTCCTTAGAGTAACAATGAAGCACAAAATCCTGCATCAGGAATTCTTGTTGGTCTAGAAATGCATTCATGTAATGGGTTGGGCCTCATGGATTTCACTGTTCCTAGCTTATCTCAGGTATTCAGTTTTGGTTTGTTTTATTAGCTGTCAGATTTTAAGAAATTACATGGCATAAGTGGAATTTCAGTTTCACTTTTGGATGGAAGCAAAATTAATTCTGAAATATTTATTGTACCATGATTTCCTTTAAGACATTCCAAGGTGGGGGGTGGGGAGAATCCCCTCCCTTGCCCTGCTGCCCACAGCTTCTCTCAATGCAGCCCAGCACACAGTTGCTGTCTGAGCTGGGTGTGCACACTGCAGGCTCATGTTGAGCTTCTCATCCACCCAGACCCCCAGGTCCTTTTCCTCAGAGCTGCTCTCCAGCCACTCACCACCCAGCCTGGATTTTTGCTTGGGATTGCAGCAGCCCAGGTGCAGGACCTTACACTTGGCCTTGTTAAATTTCATGAGGTTGGGCTGGGCCCACCTCTCCAGCCTGTGCAGGTCCCTCTGGATGGCATCCCTCCCTCCAGCAAGTCGACTGTGCCACACAGCTTGGTGTCATCTGCAAACTTGCTGAGGGTGCACTGATTCCTCTGTCCATGGCACTGACAGAGATGTTAAACAGCACTGGTCCCAGCACTGACCCCTGGGGGACGCCACTTGGCACTGGTCTCCAGGTGCCTCCATTGTGCCCTTGATCACCACTCTCTGCGTGCCACCATCCAGCCAATTCCTTATCCAGCGAGTCGTCCACCCATCAAGTCCATGTTTTTCCAGCTTGGTGCCCAGGGTGTCATGTGGGACAGAGTCAAAGGCCTTACTCAGGTCCAGGTAGATGCCATCAGTTGCCCTTCCCTTGTCCACTGCTGCTGTGACTTTATCATAGAAAGCCACCAAATTTGTTAGGCAGGATTTGCCCTTGGTGAAGCCGTTGCTGGTTGGCATCAGGCACCTCTGCGTTGTTCTCCATCTGCCTTAGCAGAGCCTTGAGGAGGATCTGCTCCATGACCTTGCCAGGCACTGAGGTGAGGCTGACTGCTCTGTAGTTCCCAGGGTCGTCCTTTTTTCCCTTCTTGCAGCTGGGTGTTACATTTGCCCTTTGCCAGTCAGCAGGAACTTCACCACTCTGCCATCACCTTTCAAACACAATGGGCAGTGGTTTGGCAACTTCATCTGCCAGTTCCCTCAGGACCCGTGGGTGGATCTCATCAGATCCACCCACCCAAATGATTTGGGTTGGAAGGGATCTTAAAGATCATTTAGTTTCAAACCCCCTCCATGGGCAGGACAGCTTCCACTAGATCAGGTTGCTCAAGAGCTCACGCTGAATAGTGCCCTGCCTTTCTGGTGACCCTAGTGGTCACCAGGCTGTGCTAGAGGAACAGAGACAGTGATAATTTCTGCCTCCTGTCAAGAGCTTTCTTGAAAGCCTATGATGAGTTTCCCCATTTAGTTAGGAATCTGGTTACATTGTCTGACACATTTGTGGCACTCTTATACAGGGATCTAATTCAGACTGGCTTACAGCTTTTTGCCAGATGTTGAGAAATTAACTCGAAGTATTAATTCAGTGGCTTTAGGAGAGCAGTGTTGTAGTTTCCTCATTTTGATCAATTCAAGATCCTGTAATGAAACTATAATGGAACATTGTTGTTATAAGACTGGTTCCATCTCCCATTCTTACCTTTGGCTTAACTAAAATCGGCTCTGAATTTCAGAAGTCCTGTGCCACTCATTACCAGAAGAGTTCTGCTGGTCAGAAGGCATGTGCACTTACAGCTGAATTTACACATGCTGTTAGAGTATTGCAGGGTGAATGCTGCTTCTCTGTTCTATAATTTGGTTGTTCTTTTCATCCTTTGTTTTTGTAGATTATTTTATTGGGTACTTGTTCTGTATCCAGGTGGCTTGTATGAAAGGTACAGCTGTGAGCATGTAAATGCTATAGAACAGAGCATGAGTAAATCTTGAGATTTAAACTCTGCTTGTTTTTCTTTTTTTGTTTCCCAGTTAGTGAAACTGGCTTTAGAATGCAGTTGGTCAGATTCCTTAGTGGAACTGCAGGTACTAACACGGCTGATGTATTTTGCATATGAATCCCATGACTATGAGACAGTCATGACTTGTTCCAAAAGGATCTTGCAAACAGATGAGAAGTTTTTGCACAGCAGAGATGCTAAGAAACATGAAATGTAAGTACCTGGAATTTTGCATGATACTGTGGTGTATTTCAGCTAGGTTTTGAAGAGAGAATATAGGGTAAATGCATCTGATCATATAAGCAAAAGTGAAGGACTTTTTTTTTTTTTTAACAAAGAAACTGTACAGTTAGAGGTGAAAGTGAAGTTTTCCTACTTGGCTGACTCTGTTATTACCAGTTACTTAAGTGTTGCAGGTGATGGTTTAACTCTGCCACATAGCCTGAGTAAAAGGCGGTGTCAGATCCAGATTGTGGATCTGGACCCCATCCAGGACAATCAATTTGAGTTGTGTAACCCAGGAGAGTCAACAGATGGCCTGCATCCTTGATTGGAGTGTTTTCTGGGGATCACTGCTTCTCTCAGGCGGTCTGGGGCACTCGTGATCCTTTTGCAGGTTTGTAATTTCCAAGCAGAAGGTAGCTTATTCCAGCTCTTCTGCTGATGCAAATTGCTTCAAGCACTGACCTGACTCTAATGCATGAAGAGTCTACACAGCTCCTGGAGTGAGGTGGAGCTGTGAGTGGTAATAGGTGATAGCTGCTGTGTCAAAGCTCTGGTGTCAGATAGTCTTTGTGGTCTTTATTACCACCTATGCATGTGGCTGCAACAGCAATGTAATTAATTTCTGTAAAATCCCAGTGTGTTACTTTACTAATAATTTGAACCTCTGGTCTTGAACAATGAAAGAAAAAAAAGAAAGGGAGGATGAGTGGTGTTCTAGATAAATGGATAAGTTAATGCCCATGTTACAAAAAAGTGGTATCTTTAAATCCTTCTATTGTTTTGTTTTCCTCCAAAACCAGAGTGTAATTTTATCAAAAAAGGCAAGGAATCAAATTAATTTAGTAACAGTTTGTCAGAATGTGGGAAACATTTGAAGTGTAATTATTGTTAGTTTTTCGTTATGAAAAATAATTTAAAAAACCAAATCTACTCTTTGAAATTGGTGGTTGTTCTCTACTTGGGGAAAAGCAGTAAAGCCAAGTGAGGTATCTTAATGGGAAATGTGAAGTGTCAGAACATGACGAATTCAGAAAGTGCTTTCTGGATATCGAGCAGTCTGCAAGCTAGCCAACGACAAACTCTTTGGTTCTCTGGCACAGAAATGGGGTCCTGGATTATCAGCGCTGTTTCAGAGAAATGGAATATAAATGTAGCTCCCCATGCCGGAGCACAACTCGGATCAACAGGGGAGGATGCTTCTTGCTCACTGGTGCCGCTTGTCGCTTGTGCTGCGGGGCACTGCTGCCCTCTGGCGGACACAACTCGTAACTGCAGCAGAGTGCCCCCCAGTTGGGACCTAGGCCAGCTAGAACGTCTGCGACAAACCTCTGTTTGTAGCTGCACGGTGTAACTAAGATATTTAACGAAGACCTTGCAAGTTCTACTGCTTCCTTTCTTACAAAATCGCCGTTAACAAAAGATCTAAAATTCCTTTACTTTTTATTTTTAACTTATTAGCTGCTGGGAGTAAAATACACATTCTTTTCTTTTAAAAATAACAGAATGTAGAATCATCAAATGCTTTAGGTTAGAGGGGACCTCAAAGATTATCTAGAACCAAATCAATTTCTCCACAGCCGTGTGCATACTTTACCAGTCATGAACAAGACCAATTTAAAAAGAAAAGGTACCAAAAAATTCTTCACAGTAAGGGTGGTGAGGCACTGGGACAGGTTGCCCAGGGAGGTTGTGGCTGCTCCCTCCCTGGATGTGCTCAAGGCCAGGCTGGATGAGGTCTTGAGCGACCTGATCTAGTGGGAGGTGTCCTTGCCTGTGGCACAGGGGAGTTGCAACTGGATGATCTTTGAGGTCTCTTCCTACCTAAACCATTCTATGATTCTAAATCACAAATGTATTTTCTCTCCTTGCTAAATGTAGACAGATTTAAAAAAAATCTGAGTCATTGTTATTTTCATTAGAATGTGAAGAAGATACTGGATTTCTGATATCTTTTCACAAAATACTCATCTTTCCATATATTTTATGATTTTAAAAGTCAGGAGAGGCATTTTTACCTTCCCAAGCTATTAAATAAGAATGTAGGAGTATGATTCATTATTGGGAACTGGCATGATATTGGACTGTAAGTCTAGCACTGCATTATTTGCCTTTATTCCAGACTTCGAAACACAGAGAGACAAGAAATGTTAAGCATTGCTGCCTGTATACAAGGAAAGAGTATAATGGAAAGTTCCACTGGGAGAAAAGATGTGCGTGTAGCAGCATCAGAAGCCTTTGTCCAGAGTGCCAGGTATGTTTTAATTTGGGAGAAGACTAATATAAAACAGATCTTACTTATTCCAAGTGGTATTTGCATGGAACATGCTTAAACCAATCTGAGTGCAGTCAGAAACACGTGGGGTACAGGAAGCCAAAATGTTGATTATTCCAGTAAGTAGAATGATAGAATCAGTCAGGGTTGGAAGGGAGCACAAGGATCAGCCAGTCCCAACCCCCCTGCCATGCCCAGGGACACCCTACCCTAGAGCAGGCTGCCCACAGCCTCTGCCAGCCTGGCCAAAAACACCTCCAGGGATCTGGCCCCAAACACCTCCCTGCAGGGGCAACCCATTCCAGCCTCTCACCACTCTCATGCTCAACAACTTCCTCCTCACCTCCAGCCTCAATCTCCCCACCTCCAGCTTTGCTCCATTCCCCCCAGTCCTGTCACTCCCTGACAGCCTCAAAAGTCCCTCCCCAGCTTTTTGTAGCTCCCTTCAGACCCTGCAAGGCCACCAGAAGATCCCCTGGGAGCCTCCTCTTCTGCAGCCTGCACAGCCCCAACTCTTTCAGGCTGTGCTCACAGCAGAGCTGCTGCAGCCCTCTGAGCATCCTCGGGGCCCTTCTCTGCACACCTCCAGCATCTCCACATCCCTCTTGTCCCAGGGCCTCCAGCACTGGATGCACTACTCCAGGTGGGCTCTCAGCAGAGCACAGCAGAGGGGCAGAATCCCCTCCCTGGCCCTGCTGCCCACACTGCTCCTGCTGCAGCCCAGCCTCTGCTTGCCTTTCTGCCCTGCAAGTGCACACTGCTGCCTCAGCTTCAGCTTCTCCTCCACCAGCACCCCCAAGTCCCTCTCCTCAGGGCTGCTCTCCAGCCAGGCACTGCCCAGCCTATATTTGTGCTTGGGATTGCCTTGATCCAGCTGCAGGATCTTGCCCTTGTCCTTGTTGAACCTCCTGAGGTTGTCTTGTGCCCACCTCTGCAGCCTGTCCAGGTCCCTCTGGATGCCATCCCTGCCCTCCTGCCCGGCTGCTGCACCACTCTGCTTGGTGTCATCAGCAGACTTGCTGAGGTGCTCTCAATGCCGTTGTCCATGTCGCCCACAAAGATGTTGAACAAGACTGGTCCCAGGACTGATCCCTGAGGGGCTCCACTTGTCAGTGGTCTCCACAGGTATATCTCAGGTAGATTTCTACTGTTTTTTGTGAAGGCTGTTGAGCTAAATGTCCACAGCAATAGTGTAAATCCATCAATATGGTTCTTGTTGATGCCTCTCCTGAATGTGTGAAGGTGTTTGTGCATGGACAGTAACTTTTGCATGACGCTGATTGCATGAGATTGTATATGGAGGTGCCTAGATCAGGTGAGTGTCTGTAGAAGTAAAATCCCTGATTTTGGCTAAAATGTGATCGTTTTAATTCATTAAGCTGTATTTAACTCTCTTCAGGTTTGCAGGGAAAGCTGAAAGTTATCCCCTTGTAATGCTTGCAGCCAGACACTTTTGGAATACATGTTTGCCCCTGTTAGGCTCCGCTCAAGACAGACAGCACTTTAAAGAGCCTGCTGAAATACTTCTTAAGAACATAACCAAAGCAGAATCTAAAAATAAACAGGTAGGAATGTCTAGCAGGTGTTGTTGATTGTGCTTGGCTGAGTGATTGGCACTCTTCATAAAGAAAAATTAAAGTTCTGGGTGTGTACTTCAGGGTGTCTTTCCTAAGAGGAGAAAGTTGTCACAAGCACATACAGAGTTTGTTGCCTGCATTCTCCTGTGGTGGTTCTTCTAGTCTTAGACAATTGTCCAAATTGCAACAGCTCTCTTCAAAATACCTTGTTGTCTGAGAGGCTCTAGTGTTTTGCTCTGGGAAGCTTACAAAAGGGACTGTGTAGAAAATACTCAGCAGGAAAACAAAATAATCTGTCCCTTAGGAAAGTGTGATAGCAGATCTTAAAATACAAACTCAAGAAGGGAAGTAACTAAGTTAGGATTCCCCTCATCTGCAGATTCAAAGATACAGGGCTTTTAAAAGGTTTTACCTTTTTTTTTTTTTTTGTCTTTTTAGAACAAGAAAGAGTTGTTACCTTTGCATCAGTGGATTACAAAGGACTTTCAAAGTATTGGACTGTCAGTTGGATGCTTTCTCCCAGGTATGTTCTTCATTCTTTTAATCTGATAATTCTGATAATTAGCACAAACACACCCACCCCTTATTTTGTAATAACATGGTTCTAAACTTGCAGTATGCTAATAACTTGTTTGATATACTTCAAAGGTGCTGAGGAAGATCTGACATTAAGAACCTCCTTGTATGGGTTACTGTTCCACATACATGCTGATGAAGCTGACTGGGAGACAGCACTGAAAGTCCTGGATGAAGCTGTTAGGGTTTTGCCTCAGACAAGCCACAGGCTGTAGGTTGTTTGGCTTATTTTTATTACAAATATCATTCTGCTTCTTGACAGGTATAAAACTGTTGAGCATTTTTTGATTTTGCTTTGGGAAAATGTCAGCCTGTCAGTTTTTTACAGCAGAAAGCACAACTGTATCTTTTTGATGAGAAAGATGTAGGTTGGCAGCGCTTCTTACCATCAGTCTGTTCAGTTCTTGAAACTCTTGTATGTAAGTGGGATCTTACTTTCCCAAGAAAACAGGTGCCTGAAGTGTGATTGTATAGCAGAAGCTTTAATTTTCCCTACTTTTTTCTTTTAACTTCATTACAGTGATACAAACTTGTATACCTGTTCTACTCACAAAGGTTTTTTTAATAGGTACAATTACAAGTCATTTGCAATTTGTGTGGTCTTTTATAGCCTGATTTTTAAACATAGAGTTACAGCAAAGGCAAGATTGGGATGCAACTTTATGATGGACATTGAGAAGTTGAGAGATGAAAGTGAAGATTATTTGGCACAAATGTGGCATCACCTGGTAACAGTCTCCAGCAGCACTGTGGGACAGTTAAACTGTTTCCAGAAAGCCATCACTACTTTACAGGTTTGTCAGTTTTCACCATACTGACAGAATGAAAACTTCTCAGTTGACTCACAGAGTTACAAATTCTGCAGAGTTTAGAACTGAACTGGCAGGAAGGTGCCATACCCTGGCCCTTATTTTTTTATAACTTTGAAGTTGCTCTTCAGATGGAGAACTGGTTGTGGTTGAATTCAGCATCCAATAGAAGTTCAGCTGAGTCCTGCCAAAGAAAAGTGTTTAAAGTAGCCAGTTGCAAGAAGTTTTGATAAAGCAAAGAATTGACTGGTAGAGTCTTCTGTTTAGCATAACTGGTTATGTGATGCCTGTAAAACTGCTTACTGTCAAATTATTGTTCTTTATTTCTGTTAAGACTATATTGGACTTTTGAATATAATTTTGATGGTTTACCTCACCAAATATAAGTTTACTCTTCCTTTATTATGTTTACAGAAACAAGAAAATGAATGGCAGAAAGTTGATTATCTGCTGGATTTCGCTCAGTGGTTATACTGCAACCAGTTTCCCCTCAGTGATGTCATTAAACCTCTGGACTGGGTGGTAGATCTCTTGCTACATGTGAAGTTTTCTACACTGTCCTCACAAGGAGAAGGTATGTAAAAGGTGTATACCCCTCAGAGGACTTTCTCAGCAGCAACTGCCAGGGACATTCTTAATTTGCAGCTTAGTTACCACAAGGAATGGCTCCAGCTTGGCTGTGTTATCTGCAATGGTCACTGGGCTGCAGCAGGACATGTGTGGCCAGCAGGTCAAGGGAGGTGATTGTGCCCCTCTGCTCTGCTTTGCTGAGACCTCACCTGGAGTAGTGCATCCAGTGCTGGAGCCCCTGGGACAAGAGGGATGTGGAGATGCTGGAGGTGTGCAGAGAAGGGCCCCGAGGATGCTCAGAGGGCTGCAGCAGCTCTGCTGTGAGCACAGCCTGAAAGAGTTGGGGCTGTGCAGGCTGCAGAAGAGGAGGCTCCCAGGGGACCTTCTGGTGGCCTTCCAGGATCTGAAGGGGACTACAAAAAGGCTGGGGAGGAACTTTGGAGGGTGTAAGGGAGTGCCAGGACTGGGGGGAATGGAGCAAAGCTGGAGGTGGGGAGATTGAGGCTGGAGGTGAGGAGGAAGTTGCTGAGCATGAGAGTGGTGAGAGGCTGGAATGGGTTGCCCCTGCAGGGAGGTGTTTGGGGCCAGCTCCCTGGAGGTGTTTTTGGCCAGGCTGGCAGAGGCTGTGGGCAGCCTGCTCTAGGGTAGGGTGTCCCTGGGCATGGCAGGGGGGTTGGGACTGGCTGCTCCTTGTGGTCCCTTCCAATCCTGACTGATTCTATGATGTTGAGCTTATGTCCACTAGGGTTCAGGTCCTTTTCAGCCAGGCTGCTCCACAGCAACACAGCTCCTATCCTAGGAGAGGAGCCCAGTGGCTCTTTGGTTACACTGTCCCAAGTGCAGGACCTTGCACTTCTTTGTGAAATTTCCTGTAGTTCTTTCCAGCCTGGCTTGGTCTTTCTGTAGGGAGAGTCTCCCTTCTGGCATGTGTACTTCACCACCCAGTTTGGTATCAGCAGATGTGATGAGATTCCATGTGCCATTTATGATGTTGATCAGCACGGGTTCCAGTCCCTGGGGGAGCCCACCTGTGACAGGCTGGCAGCCTGAGCACAAGCCATTGATCACCACTCTCTGAGTGCATCTTCTTTGACAATTTCCCACCCATCTCACAGACC
This sequence comes from Psilopogon haemacephalus, assembly GCA_013396835.1. Taxonomy (NCBI): domain Eukaryota; kingdom Metazoa; phylum Chordata; class Aves; order Piciformes; family Megalaimidae; genus Psilopogon; species Psilopogon haemacephalus. The sequence continues at coordinate 79,447 of VWZI01019787.1, forward strand.
AACTCTCCTGTTTGTGTCTTGCTATCTCTCTTTTATTATGAAAAAATAAAATGTACCTGCTAAACAGTCCCATTCCCGACCTTTGATGCTGAAAGAGAAAAGTGTCTTTATGGTACTTCACTTCAAGCCCAAAATTTGCTGAAGTGGTTTTGAGCTGAATTTCAAGCAGAGTTAGAATTTCTATAACACATCAGTGTTTACTGAAAATCTGCTAGAATTACACAGCATAAAAGAGAGGATTGAGTAGGCAGAGTTTCTTCTGTAGTTGCCATCAAGAGCTATTAACAAATCACAAAGGGATGAGCTTGAGTGGTGTGCTCGACTTTGTTGGCATCCTCCTACCCGTAATTGGATTATTCACAGAATCCCAGTGTCATGGGGGTTGAACAGGATATCTGGAGATCATTTAGTCCAGCACTCTTGCTACAGCAGTGTCACCCACAGCAGCTTGCCCAGGATCACAAAGTCGGGGTGGGTTTGCAGAGAAGGAGACTCCACAACCTCTCTGGGCAGCCTGCTCCAGGGCTTCAGAACCCTCAAACCAAAGATTTTTCTCCTCCTGTTCAGATGGAACCTCCTGGGTTTGTGTCTGTTGCCTTTCCATGGGTACCACTGAAAAGAGTCTGGCTCAATCCTCTTGAGCCTCACCCTTTAGACATTGCTAAGCAGTGCTAAGATCCCATTTACCACATTGGTAAGTGGCAGTTTCCAAAGGAGTGCTGACCAAATGCATCTCTTGCTGGGTAGAAAATGGTCTCTAGTCACTGCAGAAACCACTGTATTAGGATCAAGAGGAGTTTTTTTAATGGGCTGCAACACTCCTTAGGTGTCTTTCCCACAGATCTATTTCTGTAAGATTATAGTTCAAGTGTGCATATTTTCTTTTTCACATACTAAAGTTAAAATTTTGAATGTTCTCACTGCAAGCATCTTACTCTTTTTTTAACAGAAACGAGTACTGTACCAAAATTTTTGCCTACAGAACACTTGAAGGTAGACAGTGGATCAAATGATCCCATGGCCCAAATGAATTTGGAAGATCTGAGCGATATTAAACAATTGGAAGCTTTGTTCAGAGTGCAGACATTAATGGCTTTCATTTCTGGCCGTAGTTCTCCTTCTCATCAGCAGCAGTGTGTGATGGCCTATGCTTGCATCCTCCGGATCTGGCAGGTGAGCTGCTGTAACAGGCTAGGTTGTGTTGTTGGGTTACACTGTGGTACGCCAGGGCAGTGGATTTCACAATGTCTTGGAATTCAAGTGCCAGGTTTGTAGTGTAGCTGGCAGGTAAAGATTAAACAGGATAACTTTCTCTCAGGAAAAGGGAGAAGAGATCTTATGGGTAGAAGCAGTGAGACCTTGTTTCTCTGGAGCATGTTCATACATTTCATGCAATAGGTTCTAAAATGTTTGTGCTTTTAATTTGTTAAAGAATCTTAGAAGTAGCAGAATTCATACTGAAAACTTTGCTGCCAGATTCAGTTAGAGGGACAGTCTAAAAGGAACTGTGTGACAGTCAGATGCAGTTGATCAAGTTTGTGAAGTTGTGAGTAAGAGGATAGACAGGCAGTGCTCACTGATGATTATTCTACAACCCTGTTTTCATTGTTGCAGCATTTTGAATCAAACAAATCTTTGGTTTCTCAATAGTAATGCATAATCTCAAGTAAGAGTTAGGCAGCTGTCAGTGTCAGTTGTAGGACAATGATAGGCATTCTAAGAACTCCTATTTACAGCTGAACAGGAATAACCATGTGGCATTAAAGGAGCAAAAGTACTACAGGGCAGCTTAACCTTGTTCTAGAGTAAATCAGACCTAAGTGCAGATGTCAGTTCCTAAATCAAACTCTGAAGTGTTAGGACTTCAGTAACTTGGCAGAAGATAGCAAACTGCTCTCTGAACACCTGAATAATCCAAGCCAAAACAGCTGCCTCTGCCTTTTTAATTTGAAATTCTCACAAATTGTGCAGCATCCAGGATTATATTTATTAATTTTTTTTTATTCTACTCTTGATTCACCTGAGAATAAAATAATTAATCTCCTGGTTTCTTTTATATAACATTCACTAGTAGCATTATAGAAGACTAATCCAGAAGGAGAACAGTGGCTCTACAGTCTTGTAGATCACTCTGCTATGAAAACCATCCCTTATAGAAGGCTTGAGTGATGTAGACTAGGGTAATTGAATTTGCAGCCATGCAGGTTAAAAAAGTAGCAGCAGTATTTATCAGAGGGGTGATGTCATCATTTGACAGTTTGAGTGATTCATTGCATTGTCATGATCATCCTAACTGCTTGCACAAATAGTGTGAGCATCTGAAGAGTCTTGGAAGTGCTGGTTTTCTGAAGAAAGCTCTCGTAAACACTACAACATGGTAGGTAACACTTGGTAATAGCTGTAGCTGGTGGCTTGCTAACCTTACTACTGAGCATTGACAGTGACTCATTATTTGATTGTCTAGGTATCGCTGTCAGCATCAGCCTCCATGGCAAAATTATTATCTAAGTCTTCACAACTTCCAGCTCCTCAGAAGGCACAATCCGTAAATGCTTCTAAAAAGAAGAAGGACAAAGAGAAAGAGCAGCAAGTAAGAGCCCTTTCCTCTGGTGCTCAATCTCCTCTTTGTGAGAGGTTGTTCCCTGGGATCCTTTGTGGAAGAGTTCAGAGGCTTTCCTGTAAAGATGGCCTGTGCCAGTTTGAGGCTAAGTGCTTTAAGGAAACTATCTACAGACCCCCAGGAGCTAGAGAGGGTCAGGAGAGGTACCAGAAAGCACAATCTTTGTTTTTCTTCCTGCCTCCCTACAAATTTGGCTGAAAAGTCCGATTCTTCCCTTTCCCTTCATCTCCCTCCTCCCAGGATGGGTGCCCAGGTTCTCGCCTCCTGCCTGGTTGTCCACCTGGGTGGTGCTGCCAGTTTGGCCCAAAGCAGCCTTACTGGGCCTGGAGCTGCCAAGCTGGATTTTGTGCTGCACCACAAATGGGTTTCAGTATGCAGGTAGAGAGGATTTGGGCTTGTGTGTCAAGCTTTGGCTTAATGAGATTGTTGTAAGCCCAGATTGCAGGGCTGGGCCAAGGCTGAAGATGAATTTGTGTATTTCACATGCTTTGCTGTGCTCACCACCCTGTAGAACTGTGATGTTGTAGCTTGTGACTTGCTTCTCCATGTAAACTGTGTGTGAGCATTACTCCTTTGCCCCTTTTGGAGCAACAGAGCAATCTGTCTGCTCAGCAAACCATGGCACTGCCACAACCTGTGAAGAGTTTCTCTGAGTCTGTCACTCTTGATGGCATGGCCTGACAGGTTGTCAGTTTACAGACACTCTCCATTAGTCAAAATGTTGCTGTTTTGTACAGCCTGCAGCTCAGGGAAGGGAACAGCCCCACAAACACACAGCCTGCAGCTCAGGGAAGGGAACAACCCCAGGCAACCTCAGTGGGTGCTAAGGAGGTGGTTTTTAACCTGCCTGTTATCCTAGGGTGAAGAGTTGGTTGTGGCAGAGAAGCTGAAAGGGAAAGGATTAGCTGAGCCCTTGCCAGCAAGTGTGGAGGAATGGGCTCATTATGACTGCCCCAAGGAAATCAGAGATGCTTTTAGACAGGAAACAAACAGCTATGGAATTAACCGGGATAACTTCCCCAAACCTGTAAGTACAAGCATCAACATTCTGGAGCATTTGTTATTTAGGAAAAATAATGAGTAGCAGAGAACTATGCTGCCTTTTTTGGCTTTCTGTCTGTGCAATGAAAGGTATGTGCAGACAGCTGTCAGGAATAGTTCCTGGTCACAGTCTTCATGAATACCTCAGGAGGTGTTGGTTTGTCCTCTTCATTCTGAAGTGAGCTTAATTTACAGAATTGATTTGCTGTCTTTCTCTGTACCTAGATGCTTTTTCAGCTTGAATATTTGTTTATTGTTTACCTTTTAAAAATGCTGGTGATGTTTGGAAGTGAAGACAGAATCATTAATTAAAAATTAATTTAGTACAAAATGACATTTGTGCTGATTGAACAACAACTAAAAATGTCTTTTCAGATTCGCACTTTGTTTTTTATGGACCTTTTATCTAAAGAGCTACAGAAGATTTTTTGCCCCTATTTGATTCTTCCCATCTTTCAGCTGGCCGAAGTTATTGCTAGTGAAGTTGTGGAAAGCAGAAGTTTGTCTGATCTCTATCACCTTCGGTTTGTATCCTCTGGTTTAAACAGAAGAGATGCCAGAGTTGATTATCTCTTAATAGTTCAGTCAAAAGTAACAAGACTTCCTGTGACTTTCTGTTTTATATTAGCAATGATTGTTTTTTTCTTTCCTATTTTATGCATTTTAATAGAATTTTCATTAATTGGTTTGCTGCAGTATTAAAGCCACCAAGTTTATCTGTTACTAAACACGATCTCCACAAGGAAATGTCTACAAGACTGTGGACTCCAGCCTTGTTTGTGTGACTAATTTTCTGAATGCCTTCTGTCACTTACCTGAAAAAAGCAAAGTAAAAAATAATTTCCAAAGAGTTGTTAGCTCTTAAGTGTTCAAAAGGCAGACTCCCATCTTGCAGCAGAAATAGATTGCCTTTAGCTTAAGAACCCAGTTAAGTATCCCAGTTAAGCACATTCTCTTCTATAGAGCTGTGGCATTCTGTCATGCGTTTTGGAAGTGTGTTGCATAATGCTTCATAACCAGCAGTTATAACCAATAATAGCTGAATTTGCAGTAGTTTGTGAAATGCCTGAAGCTATTCCCGTGGTACAGAATAGGTGTATACAAATGCATGTGTGCTCATCTGGATTGCCACTTGATAACTCAGTTATGTATTACAAGGCAGATTTTGTTGTTGTTGACTCTGCAAGATTCAGGTTTATTTCAAAGTGTTTTACTTATATCTGTGACCTGATTTTTCTGTGTGATCAGTGTTCCCAGAATATGTTACCTTTTATTCAGTACCAAAGAGTAGCTTAGCACATACACATGGGTGGTATTTTTCGCATGCCTTGGTGAGACCATATTCTAAATAGTTTGGTACGTTCACCACATAATTTTTGCCAATAAATTGGAGAAATATTGCTTTGATTGAGGGACTTCAAGGTCAGTTGGACAGGGCTTCAAGCAACCTGCTTTAGTGAAAGGTGCCTGTGCCTTTGACACGTGGTTTGGACTAAATGATCTTCAAAATAAACCATCCAATTCAAACCGTTCTTACTATCCCACAACATCTCTCATTGGGTAATTTCAACTGTTGCATTTCTCCCATTTCATTTAAAGCATTCCCTGTAGAGATGCATGAAGGGAGGATTGACCAATGTGGAGCAAAGGCTCTTTGTGCATGATGTGTTTATTGGAAGCAGCATATGAACGTTTCCAACTGTTTCTTAAAAATTGATTCTTTTTATTTTTAGAATTGCCCTGATATGTTCTGACCTAAATCTGAGTCAAGCATCTTCGTATCATGAGAAAGCTGCTGGAGAAGCACACATTAGTGAGCTGGAACAAGCAATGTAGGTGTTTTCACTGCTGAGGCTCTATTTAGTTGAGAGTTTTTCCCCACAGTTGATAAGTGCTTTGGGACACCCCCCCCCCCCCCCCCCCCCCCCCACCCCAAAACAACAACAGAAAAGCAACCAGCCAATAAAAAAACAGCCAAAAAAATCCCCAGAAAAACAAACCCCATCATCTCTTAACACAGATTTGGGATATCAGTTTTTAATCTAAAATTCTGTCCATGATTGTTTTATGTATCTTTTCATAGAGGGAAAAAAATGCCTTACACACTGCTACACTCGATGATGAAAAACTTGTAAAGTATATTTGAACATAACCTTCCTTTCTTGTGGTTTAGGTGTAGGCATGAGATTGCACTGAAAAAAGAGAAGGTGGCACGTACTAAGACAGAAGATGGAAAAACAGCTTCTGAAAATTCTCAGCAGAATGAGAATATCCTCACTTCAAGTGGAAAGGTTTTTGTTTCTACTATGGTTTCTTTAATAACTTACTCATCAGTGTTTATTTTTACATAGTTGTTTGGTTTAAAATATTTTGATACTCAAAAAATACATGGACACAAAAGTCACTAAAAATGCATCCTACTTAAATTCTGCTGGCAGGCATCAGCTGGCTGTGAGCTGAGTTTGGCCTGGCACATATTTTTTGTTGTGGGACAGCCAAAATAGAATCTGCATAAAACTGTCATAAAACTACTTTTCTACAAATGGAATTTGTGTCTACTGTGAAACAACAGAAAAGACTGAGAAGCACAAAAAAACCCCAACCGTTGTTGTCTGATATTTTGTGGTTTTCCAGGTGTTTGATTTCAATACAGTAACAGGAAGAGGACCAAGTGCACTTTCTTTCCTTTACTTGTGGATAGAAAAGGCTGAAGTACTAATCCAGCTAGGCTTGTATCAACAAGCAAGACTTCTTCTTTCAGAGGCCCACGGTGCAGCTCAGGTATGGTACATCAGAAACTAAACAGGGAAAGAAGCATTAATAAAGCCTGTCACAAAATGTTCATTTTGATGCAGTCATTCCTAATCGTCATCATCATCAAATTGCAAAACCAAGCTTTCCCCTCTTTCCACCCCAAACCTGTGTTCTTTGAGTTTCTACACACATAAGGCACATATTTAAATGTGACACTTAAGTCCAACTATGGGAACTGTCTGAAGATTATTTCTGCTGTGAAGTAGTTTCAGCATCTCTCTCTGCTTTGCAGTGACCTTGGAAGATGTGTGAATGCAAATTTTATTGTGGTCCTGCTGCTGTGTTTAGATAAACAGCCACTGACACTGAAATTTTGATTTTTAATCCTAGCAGATCTGAAATGTGTCTGTATGTTCCACCAAACCAATCCACATCACCTCACTATTGCAAAGAATTTACTTTGTTCTTCCTATGTCTGCTGTTCTCCATTATAGCTCTCACTGTGGCTATATGGACTACTGAAACAGAATTGTTGCAATAAATCCTTTACTTTAGAAAAGTGTAATTATGCTGTTATTCAACATTTTTTAAAATGTAAGTAAAAACTGCCTATGTGTGTTTGTCATCAGTCATGAACAGCTTGAATAATAGGACATGAATGACAGTCATTAATGATATCTTTAAAGACATTAGTAACGTGTCATATGTAATGTTGCATGTTGAGAAAAGCTCAAAGGACATTGGAGAGAATGATTTTAGTGATGGAATTTCTTGCTAACACCCTGCATGTATGCTAGCATACTGCACATGTGTCTCTTGTACACTTCCAAGGTGTAGTTCTAAACTAGCATAAAGTAGCATTATTGATTTACTGGAGTTTCTGTGTATCTAGATCTCAGATCACCAAAAAAAAAAAGTTATCACCACATTTCTTCAGACACAAATGGGAGCTGATACACACTGAATAAATAATGGCAGAAAATTACTTATTTGACAAGGCAGAAATACAAAGTGTATTTGAAGATTTCAAGTTTCTTGATGGGAAGTAGTCTGTTTCTGGAAGAAACCACAGTAATGAAAGGAATGATTAAGAAATAGCACAAATAATGAAGGAAATCTCATTCCCTTATTTCTGTGCCTGTTCAGAAGTTCAGTCTGAAACATGAATAAAATCAAATAGAAACAGCAGTAGTAGATCATTTGTATGCAGGTTACCTCTTTCTTCCTAGGAACTGGGGGCCCTGCACGATGTGTCAAGGTGCTTGTACTTACTTGCTGCATTGGCCAACCTGGAAAGAAACCACAGGCAAGCTAAAGCACTCCTTGAGAAAGCTCAGCTTCTAGGAGGAAGTGAGCAGTTCTGGTTCGACAGTACTCTTGCTCTGGTAGAAGCAATTCTAGAGGGAGAGGGGGAAGGAAGACAGAGCATGGTAAGGAAGCTTGTTGGCTTTGGTGCTCCTTTTTTTGCAGCAATGGTACTTCTCTCTGTTCATGTTAATGTTTTCGTTTTCCACATTTAATAAAGATGAGAGCTTCCAGTATGATTTCCTAGTGTGCATCTCTCTTACAAATATTTTAAATGGTTTTACGGATACTGTTTCTACGTACTGAAAAATACTACATTAAGTATGTATTTATTAAACCCCTTTTCTGATGTCACCTGCAGGCTTGTGAGATACTGGAACACACTGCAGATGTGCTCGGATCTGCTTTAGTGAAGAGACCCAACAGGCAGTCAGAGTTGGGTTTTATGATTGCATCCCTTGAGGCCAGGTAAGTGCCCAGCCTGTACTGTGCAGCTGCAATGCAAATGTGTGGTGTTTTTTACCATCTTCATTTTTGTAGGGTGCATTCTGTGGATTCTTAAATATTTTTCTTCTCAGTAGTTTATGGTTTCATGTTTTGTTTTTTTTTTTAAATTATCTAAGATTACCTTTCCAATTTCTTCCAATGTACAGCCCTACTAAATGTTCAGTTAATAAGTCAGTTCAGATACCACAACCTCTCGTGCATGGTTTGTGGTGCAGTTTGCCCCAGAGAGCAAGATACCTTTGCCTGTGCATGGGTGCCTGTCTGAGCAGGTACTCCCACAACACCACTGTAGCATGCACTTACTTCTCACCATAACCAGAGAAGTCTTTTTATGGTAAAATAAGCAACAAAATCCAAGCACAGAGCGTTTAAAAGGACAAAAGTATGTAACACCTAACTTCTTTCTCACAGAAATGTGAACATTTGGGTTAGAGAGCAGGGGCTCATAGTCTTCAGTTCAACTTTATTTAGAAGACTGATTAGGCAGTTTGAATAATCAGATGGATGGAACAAGTCACACCTCTATTCTAATTTGAAAAGATAATGTTTTGATTTTGTTTTGGGACTTACTATAATTTTAGACCACAGATTCAAAGAACAAAGAAACTTTTCCTAGATTTTATAACCATTTCAAGGACAGAGAGAAATATGTCTGTTCTCAAACATAGCTTGTGCTTGCTGACTGCTATCTTGTACTTAATTTTTATTCCTAGGAAAACAGTTATTCAGATACATTCAATGACAGTTAATGCTGAGCCTTGTCAGTTGTCACACATGTTACAGGAGTCTTGCAATAAATTAGTTCAGAGTCAGAAGGACTTCATTCATCATGGACATAAAAACTGCAGTGCTGAGATCCTGCTCGAAAGTGCAAATGTCCACAGGTAAGATTATTCCTCTGGTTGCACAAAATGTGTTGGTTACAATTTTACAGTCTAGTTAAAGATGGAGAGGAGCAAATCATATTGCCAAGTTTTATATCTAGGTGTTACATGTCTGTTTGCACTTTCGATGTGTTCTGTGTTCAGAAAAGTAGTGTAGGATCAAAAATTCTTTCCACTGAAACAGGAGTGAATTTTGCATGGTCTGGCACAACAAAGTAGCAACGTCTCTAAATCAGCTTTCTGCCTTCCCATCTGCAAAGGCGTTTTGGCAGCCACACAGTCATTCTTGTGTATTTACAGCCTTCTGCAGTTGCCACTGTTGAAGGATTGCTGAGAAATTGCTGTAAGAGCAGAAGTTCAAAACATGGTATGCCTTGACTCCCAGCTGTTTCCAAGGTGTGCCCTTGAGACAGCAGAGAGAAGCTTTGTACCTGGCTATTCTGCCAGTTTGTTCCTGGTGAATACATGCTCCAGAATATGAGCTGCCTCTCTTTGTGTCCTGGCATCTGCTTGCATTGTAGCAGCAGTACAGTTCCAGAGAATGGGACCTTGAAAAAGTAATGATGCCTGCAGCTTCACTTTTCTTACTTGAACATTTAGAAAAGACAGGTACAAAATCAATCAGGTTGATCTATTAATTAGCCAGTAATCTATTACTCTAATAATTTTATTAGGTGTGCATAATAGCATTGAGATCACAAACCCTCCTCTGCCACACACACACTTTCTTACACTAGTGTCTTTGATGTGATGATTATTTTTTTCAGGATGATCGCCAAGCAGGAAAGAATCAAAGAAGCAAAACATAGTCACTATCTGGATGCTTATAACTTAGCTCAGAGGGCAGTATCTGAAACAGAGGAAGTGTTTTATGATGTTTGGAGTTTGTTTGCAGTTAAGGAGGTATGGATAGTTGTTTATTTTCTGATCAAGGAAATAACTCTAATTTAGCTGTACTATTCGCTTGAGTAATTCCTGAAAGCTTCACATGATGTGATATTCCTGTAATGATAAACATTGCTCGAATATAGAATGAAACACTGCATGCCAAAACAATTGACAGTGTTAAAAGGGATGGGGAGAAGCAGAAATGAGAGGATTTGCTTGGTCTTTGCCAGTTTTACTTAATTCTAAAATTTATCTAGCAGCTGAAAAAGAAGCCATCTAAATGTGGAGATGTTTTTTGATTCTCTAAACACCTCACAATTTAAAAATTGCTTTTAAAGTGCTTATTTCTCAAGGAAAAGAAAATATAATCATGTAAATAGTGAAAGCAAAATAGTGCATTTTGGATAATTTTGCTAGTGTGTACCATTTTTGTAGGCTAGCGTACAGAGTTTTTTCTGCTTTGCCTTTTTTCAAACGCAAGCATTTTGATGCAGATACCAAACTATTATGTGCACATTTGTAAACTCCTTTGGAGTCAGATATTTGTACCAGGTACATAAAATGTGAAAAGCAATACCCAAGCTGCTCCTTTACTGTGCAGCTGCTTCGATTGTTTTGTCATTCATTTGACACTGATGTTTAAATCACCCAAACACCTTCATCACAACATCTCTCATCTGTTGAGCTGTTGTTAAAGGATTTGCTTCTTCACTTGAAAGAAATACAATGTTCTAACTTCTTATCAAGTAAATTTAAGAAAGTATCTGAAAGGAGAATTTTACTTTCTTTTGAATTTCAGACTGCAAATATTAGTACCCCATTAATGAGGCAACTAGCTGACAGGAAAATAAATCTTGTAGAAATTGTTTTGGATATTTTTCATCTTGTTATTACTGAGAAAAAGCTTAAAAAAAAGGGAGAAGCATCATCTCGTGAACTCGTGGAGGCATTCATCAGGGGAACTGATGAGGATGACGCAACAGAACAGGTAATACAAAATATTTAGTCCTGTGATTTGCCTGTAAAAGGTGTAACAAAACTTCCCCTAATGTTTTCCGTAGCAGAGCTTCTTCCACTGCTGAGGAGACTGGTCCCTAGTCACTTTTGTGGCTTTGCAGCAAAGACAGTTGAAGTGTGTGGGTTTTGTCTTGCAGATGGTTTATTGGGGTTTGTTTGTCTTTTTTCTCAGAAAAGTTGTTTCTCAAATGCAGAGATTTTAAACCCACAGTGTAGGAAAGGTTTTTGGGTTGCTGTCTTGTTTTTTGAGCAGTTTAAGCAGAAGTGCCTAGCATGAACTGATGAATAAGAACATAAAATTTACCCCACTGGAGCAAGGTAGTGATTCCTGCCCATTGTTGTGTCTTGGACAGCCGTAATGGGAACTGCAGTTAGAGGAAAGCAGAGCATCCCTGCTGCTCTCAGCCGTACCCTCCCCTTATCCCTTGTTTTCCCCAGTACTGGTTGTTGGTTGCTTATGTGTGTTCCAGTGGACTTCTTTTCTAATCACTTGTTAATGAATTTCTGTATCTATCAGTGACATCTCGATTGTTGCTGTGTTCATCCTAATGGTGCAGGGACGGAATGATGCAGTACACCAATATGATGTTACCAAAAGGGTAGTTCTTTTATAGTATTTCTTACCAGACTAAAACAACGTGTTTAGTTCTGATTGGTAACATGAGCTCTGCATGAGCTCTGCACACACTGTCCCTGCGAATCAAATGCATACTAATTGGTTGGCATAACTAAGCACAGCCCCACTCATTAATATGCATGATAACCTCTTACCCTCTAACCAGATGTTTCACTATCTCTTACTCCCTTGTGGGAGGCACTTGCCATATTATGAGACTCAGAGACCTGTATTCTATATGCCATAGATTGTTTTCCTCACCTGTGTGAACCAAGGCCAGACTCCTCATTATTTCACATTCCCACAGATTGTAGTTGAAAGCACAATCACATCTAATACACGTATCTGTATGTAAATATATATATTACTTTATTTGAAGTATCTTGCTTTATATGAGCAAATGAGCATAGTTCCATATTTTTTCTAGGAGTGGAAATGTATGGAATGCACCGTGGGTCATATTGCACTGGCTCAGCTAGCAAACCTACAGCATCTTTGTAGAGGCTGCCCTGACATCAAATCCAAATGCCTGTATCTCACTGGAAAAACTCTCCGTTTACTTGCCATTAATGTAGATCCTGTACATTCAGAGCTTTACTGGGATCCAGATGCTATGGTTTGTATTCTTTTCTCCATTTAAATTAATTCTTCTGTGTAAAGTTGATGCACCATGATTATTTTTCCTGTAGACAGCTGTGTAATAGTAATCTTTATTTAGAGGTTTATACTGCATGCAAGCCATAATAAAAATGTGCTGAACTAAGTAATTTCAGACAAACCCTTCCACCTACATGCCATCCTCGGGTAGATAATTTTTGTATTCTTTCCTAAGATATGTGAGTTACAGTATTTTCAAAAAACAGAGAGAAAAACATAGATCCTTGGAAGTGTTAAGAGGTAGGTTGGTCCTTGAATCCATACAAACAAGAAGTAATGATCTGTAGATTAAAAGCCCAGATCCCTAAGCTCTTTTGTCTTGTAGGGAGAACACTGTGTACGGAGAGGAAAGCTGACAGACTCAGTACAATTTCAGCGATGATTTACATGTCAGAAGAGATTAACTGAAGACAAATATAAGGAAAGAGATCTTAGAGTCATGTTGTTGCCCTGTCAGTGTCCGATGATACTGTCAAATCTTTCACCATTGAGGCATCCATTTCATTTGAGTTCCATGTTCACCTAGGCTTTCATGAAGGAAATTAAGCCAGCCATACTTAATGGAATGATTAATTATTCTTTTCTCATACTGTGATGACTAGGAAGAAGCTAATTCAGACATTTCCAAATCTCTCCTGACTCCATCAAAATGTGGTGAACAGGAAGTGACAGACAGCGATTTGCCAGCTGACAAGAATCAGTATGATAAGTGTAGGAGCAAAACACTGGAGTTAAAGGTATGCTGGGACGTGTGCTTGCATTAGAATGTCAATGTTTCCTTTTTATGGAGTAACATAAACCTTACCTCATCAGCTCTGTTTGAACTGATACCAGAAATATTTCTAACATAAATTTGATCTTACAAAAGAAAATTTCCAAAACACTCAAAATCCCCAGCTGTCCCTCACTATGCTGTATATCTCCACCCTGCCTCAGCACATGCTGTGGGAACTCCTGAATGAGCTTTCCCACTTGCTCCTAGAAAGAAGCAATTTCTCCTTTAGTGGTTTCCCCCTGATCCAGCATGTAGCAGCCAGGAGGAGATGAACAGGCAGCTTCACAGGTGCACCTTTGTGAAGGAGCATAGCATTTTGCAGACTGGGAACAAGGAGATAACTGCTATCAGATTTGTACAATGCTTACCAAATTTAAGTTGTATTCTATGGTGAGCTGATCTTTGTTAACTACTGCAGTGAAAAGCACACTGGGAACTGGGACTGCAGAGCATAATCAATAAATGCTTGGGATAAGAGATCTCTGAGTCAGTTTGTATTAAATACAGTTAACGGCCAGTGGAAACAACTGTACAGTTGTACAACTGAGAGGAAACTCCTTCATTCTGAGTGGCTCATGTTGCCTGGAATTTAAAAACTCTTCAGCTAAGTGCGTGTTTTATATTAAAGAAATTGTCTTATTAGAACTTCTAATTTATTGCTGTGTAATAGGTGGTGGTGTCTGCTAAATAATTACTCTGCATTTGCATACTTTCATCATACATTAAATGCATAGTTCTCCTTAAGAAGGAGAAAAAGCATTAAAATTAGCAGTGTAAAAGGAATACTTACCTTTTGTAATGCATTAGTAATCTGTATATATAGATGACTATTTAATGTTAATACACATTTTAATATAAACCTCTTAATTTTTATCATCTAGAAGGAACATGGATTGTCTCAGAAATACCTTTGTCAGTCCAGTGAAGCTTTGCTGCAGTCTATAGGTGTTGCATTCAGTCATAATGTTACTGATGTTCTGGCTCCTGCCAGCTTAGAAATGGTTGAATGCTTTCAGCAATTTGATCCAGTCTCAACTAGCCAGTTTTTGGCCCTTCATCAGGTAATGCAGCTAATATATTGTTCTGCTTTCCAGTATAAGGAGGGTGGTTTGAGTTACTTAAGCAAAAGTCTCTGTTCACGTAGCCTGGACCCTGATCATGCAGAACACAGGGCATGGTTACATGTAAGAGCTAGTGAGTGGTGAAGCTGATCAAATCTATGGCAGTTCAGAATGCTTGGTCAGTCCTTTGCTGCTGCACTCCTGCACACACCAATTTGTTTATGGTTTGCTGTCCTTCTGTTAGTGAACAAGCTGAGCAGGGAACCAAAACCATGAGTAGTCATGATTTTAATGGGCAAAAAAGTTAGACCAATTCAGTTGCTATCCTGCCCAGCTAATCCTGTCCATGCTAATGTTCACCCTCCCTTTGGCATTTTTGAGTAGGTCAAGATGAATTGCATTGCTTTTAGTGTCACAGCTGCACTGATAGCAAAACCCAGCAAACTTTAGCTCTTAGCACACGTGAGATCCGAGGACAGGATTGGTATGTTTGCTGGAAGAAAACCAGCAAACTGTTCCTACTGCTCTTGGTAAGAAGTCTATTAAAATGTGTGATGTGATGACTGTAAAGGCACAGGGACAATGCTTCCTTGAATGGCTAAGTGCAGAACACAGGTGCTGCCTCCCCATGCAGACCTTAGTCACTTAAGTGCCACAGCACAGATGATAAATGCAAACACAACCCTCAGTTCTACCTGTCTGTTGTTGCCAGGCTGCTACCTTAGATTGGAGGCATACACAGGAGCCAGGTTTTTGCTAATCCCATCGCCATATGTATGTTGTAACAAACACACAGTATGTCTGTGTTTAGCTTATTTTGGGGAAGGAAAAAAAATATTTACAAAACTTTTACAGAGCTGTTCAGCATCTCTGACAATGAAGAGTGTCCTTCTGACAGCTACATCGGACACCAGCAGCTCTCAGCTGGCAGCACTACTACACCTTCAGAATCATTTACAACAGCACAGAAACACAAGTGACCTTCTAAAGAAGGTGGAACAGCAACTGGCTGCTACGTCAATGGTACCTTCTTGAGATGTGCTACTTGTTAGGGATTCTTATGCCTGTGACGTAAGCATTAGGCAGATATACAGTTGTGTGCACACAAATGCAGATTCCATCTGTTGTCTTTAAAAGCCAGCAAACAATCTGGCTTTGGAATGCAAGTCATAGGCTGGCTGAATTATGATTTGAAGTTGTTGCTGGTATGGCATGTGCTGTGCTGTGGTGCTAGTGTGGCATGAGCTATGAGTCAGAAGTGAGAGGTTAAGGATGCAGTTCCAGTTTGTCTACAGTTCCAGTTTGGTACTGTCAGAGTTGTGCTGTCTGTGTGCTTAAGTCACAAATTCTGTGTGGGCCTCACCCAGTCCAGCTGAAGGTGCCACTGCAAGGGACCCTTGTAACAGAGACTGTCACTATCTAGGCAGCATCCAGTCATCCTGCTTCAGATGCTCTGGTCTCTGTCCGATGTTACTCTGTGAAAAGAGCCTGATTATTTTTATGTTGTTTGTTCTTGACCAAACACTGTCTAGGGGTCTAGGCATAAACTGAAGTGTGACACTGCAAACAGGAAATTTAAATAAACCAACCAGTAAAGTGCAATTAATGGAATATGTAGTTCTGGAGCGAATCATGGGTTGACTTTTCTGGAAAACAAATAAGGCAAATACCATNCTTCCTTTGCTAATATTTTGCTAGGATTTGATAGCATTTTAATTTCATGCATAGTGTATTGTCTAAAAATACCATGTGGAGAGTGGAATATGTTACAGTTCTTACAGAATGAATGAGGCTAGAAATGAGCTCTGAAGGATGTCTTGTCTGACCCTTCTGCTCAGGCAGGGCCACCTAGACCAAGTTTAGACAGAACCTTCTGTCCCCAGCACATCTGCCTGCTGAGTCTTTGTTTTGGCTTATTTTATATACTGGCACCTTCTTTCCTACAATTATTACCACCTTTCTGGTGAAAGAACTTAGATTTGTGTTTATAAAAATCTATTAAATTCATGCTACTTTTGAATTACTGCACAGGCATGGAAAAATCTCTGTATTCCTGTTGAACATTTTAACATCATGGATGAATTGCCCTCTAATTTCCGTGTAATTATTCTCCAGCATTCAGAAGACAGGTATAAAATGGCATCATTTTGCTTTAACATTGTTTGTTACAAATGTCATCTTTCTTTACCTGTCAATAATCACTATTTTGGTTATTGGTGTTTATTGCCTTTTACTTCAAATTTTGCCGGATGTGAACTTTAGGATGATGCTCAAGTGTGTATAAATTTATATTTATTTTTGTGTTATTATATAAGTGAAACTGCCTGCAGCCCAAAGCAGGATGTTTTTCAGTCCTTGTGATTTCTTTAGTTATCTCTTAAATCTCCAGAGGTCACTGGAAAGGTTTCAGGTATCCTAAATTCTCTTAGTAGTTTCCAGCTCTTTTTGCTTATGCTCTTGAAAATGTCAAAAGGGTATGTGTCATATTTGGCTTTCTAAAGCCACGAATGATGCTCTTGCTCCAGCCTAATTGGCAACTTCTCATGCACTGAGCTATAGCAACTGACTGAGTACTTTACTTTCCTTATGCCTCTCATTTGCTGCAGTTAGATTTTGCAGATTTTTACACCCTAAGGTGGGGGTAAATGTTGCATTTTGAGTGTATTTGTGAGCACATTACAGGGCCTAGTTACTCGTCTGCTAACTTTGCTTTCTATAAGCAGGGCTGAACAGTCCAATAATTCACTCAGCAGGTTTCTGCTTTCCATAGATCGAGTGTGTACAGTTCACTGATTGAGAAGCCAAAAGTAAATACTGCAGAGCAAAAGGGAAGACCCATGCAGCCAACAGGTAAGTGCCTCTTCCATTTAGGTAAGAAAAGTCATTGCACTGCTGCTAGCAGAAGGCTCCTGACATTCACTGTAGCATCTCAAAAACACTTCAAAAGTAATTGTCACTCTTACTAATAACAGAGGAAAGTAAATACCTAAACGATGAGATCCAGTGTCTGTAGTCACACTTCCCAGAACTGTTGTTTATCTTTGGAGGCTGACAGTGTTACAGGTCATTGTAGAGGTGTGCTCATTGTATGTTTCTGTGCACGTTTTGTGCCAAATGTGTTGATAAACAGTTGTGTTCAAAGAGTGCCATTGCTTCAGGTACTGATGGGCTCTGCACAGTCTTGTTCAATATCGTTATTAACAACCTGGACGAGGGCATTGAGTGTAACCTCAACAAGTTCACTGATGATACAAAACTAGGAGGAGGTGATGGCTGCCATCCAATGAGATCTAGACAGGCTGAGAGCTGGAGGAAGGCAAACCTCATGAGGTTCAATAAGGATGACTACAGGGTTCTGCATCTGGCAAGGAATTACTGCAGGCACCAGTAAAGGTAGGGGTTGCCCTGCTGGAGAGCAACTCCATGGAGTCCTGGTGGACAGCAACTTTTGCATGAGCCAGCAATCTGCCCTCATGGTCAAGAGGGCAAATGGTACCTTTAATAAAAAGGTGTCCAGAAAGTCTAGAGAGGTTCTTCTGCCTCTCTGCTCTGCCCTGGTGAGACCACACCTGCAATACTGCATCTAGTTTTAGGCTCCCCAATTCAAGAGAGACAGGGACCTGCTGGGGAGAGTCCAACAGAGAGCCACAAGGATGACTGGGGGAGTTAAGCACCTCTCCTATGGAGAGAAGCTGAGAGCCCTGGGACTACTTAGTCTGGAGAAGAGAAGGCTGAGAGGGGATCCGATCAATATATAAATATCTGAGGGGTGGGTATCAAGTGGCTGGGGCCAAGCTCTTTTTGGTGGTGCACAGCAATAAGAAAAGGAATGATGGATTCAAACTCGAACATAGAAGGTTTCAGCTCAACATGAGGAGAAACTTCTTTACAGTGAGGGTGACAGAACCCTGGAGCAGGCTGCACAGAGAGGCTGTGGATTCTCCTCTGGAGACTCTCAAACCCCTCCTGGATGCATTAGTATGGGAACTACACTAGGGAATCCTGCCTTGGCAGGGGGGTGGACTGGGGATGATCTGACTTTGCTGGCTCAGCTTTGCCTGCTTTGCTGCATACACTCTGCATGAATCAGTGTTTTAGCTGCCATCCATTACGTGGCTGTAAAGCTGCAAACTGGAGGTGGGAGTGATGCTATCAAGCCACAAAACTCAAGGCTGGTGCATATTGTTTGAAGGAGCATCCTCCTTCTGTGGCTGTCTGAACATTGGCATCCCCTTCTTACTCATCTTGGGGTCCTGAGCTGCCTTAGCAGTCAGGATTTTACCTCCTACTGCCTAAAGCTAGTTCTGACTTAGCTACAAAACAAGGCAGAGTTTTAACCACTCTGACTAAAAAGAGCATCAAAGAGATTTGAGCTTTACCTCATCTTCCTTGTTAGGGATCCTCAAGCAGCTCCTCCAGGCTTGTCCCATGCTTCTCAGAAGGTTTCACAGACTCACTCCTGTAACTTTAGCAAGAGAGCAGAGCACAACAACTACAGAGAGAGGAGCTCAGCCTAAGTGAACCAGCACCCGTGGGTGATGTTACACTGAGCATTGAGGCCCTATCCTGTCTAGCCGGGGGGCCAGCAGGCCCCCCGGCCTTTGGAGTCACCTCCACCAGTCACCCAGTGTGCACCAGGGGCACTCACCAGTGATGCCAGGAGGAGGATCCCTCTGCCCAGTTGGGCAAGCTTGGGGCTTGCCTCTCCTGGGGCCATTAAATAGGGCAGGGGCAGGGAGGGCAAAGTGCTCACACCTGGGGTGGGAGGAGACTCCAACAGGACCCAGGTGCTGTGGGTTTGGGGGGAAAGGGGAAAATGCAGTGTGAGAAAGGAGCAGGTGTGGTGGGAGAGGGGAGGTGGTGCTGAAAGGAGGGAGATGGAGAGGAAAAGGATGGAGAAGAAATGGGGAGGACAGGGGGAAAGGAGATGGAGAGGAAAGGAGGAAGATGGGGGTGGAGAGGAAAGGCAGGAGATGGAAAGAAAAGGAGGAAGATGGGGGAAAATAAGAGATGGAGGGGGAAGGAGGGAGATGGGGGAGAAGGGAGATGAAAAATAAAACCCAAAACCAGGAACTGTTGTGTTTGCATTGAAACCAGCCTGTCCATGGCCAACCTCTTGTCATTTCTGCTTGGAGTAGCAGCCAGACATCTTCACCAGCTCAATCTGCTGGCTGGAGAAGAGCAGGTCACACCTGTGTGAGAGCAAAAAATGAGGAGAACTAAGAAATAAAAAATAAAACCAAATGCAAATTATAAATACACAAAGTGTGAGATCTGTCAGCAAGTTCTGCACGGGCAGCAATGTGCCCTTGTGGCCAAGAGAGCCCATGGCAGCCTGGGGGCATCAGCAAAAGTGTGGCCAGCAGGGCTGGGGAGGTTCTGCTCCCCCTCTGCTCTGCCCTGCCCAGACCACAGCTGCAATACTGTGTCCAGTTCTGGGCTCCCCTGTTCAGGAGAGACAGAGACCTGCTGGGGAGGGTCCAGCAGAGAGCCACGAGGATGCCTGGGGAACTTGAGCATCTCTGCTATGGAGAGAGCCTGAGAGCCCTGGGGCTGGTTAGTCTGGAGAAGAGAAGGCTGAGAGGGGATCTCAGCAATGTGTACAAACACCTGAGGGGTGGGGGTCAAGTGGCTGGGACCAAGCTCTTTTGGGTGGTGCACAGCAATAAGACAAGGAGCAAAGACTACAAACTGGAACAGAGAAGGTTTCACCTCAACATGGGGAGAAATTTCTTTACAGTGAGGGTGACAGAGCTCTGGATCAGGCTGCCCAGGGAGGTTGTGGAGTCTCCTTGTCCAAAGACTTTTCAGACCTGCTCTTGTGCATTCTGTGGAGACTACCCTAGGGTATCCTGCCTTATAGAATCACAGAATGGTTTAGGTTGGAAGAGACCTCAAAGATCATCCAGTTCCATCCCCCCTGTGGCACAAGCAGGGACACCTCCCACTAGATCAGGTCGCTCAAGGACTCATCCAACCTGGCCTTGAACACATCCAGGGAGGGAGCAGACACAACCTCCCTGGGCAACCTGCTCCAGTGCCTCACCACCCTCACTGTGAAGAATTTCTTCCTAACATCCCGTTCAAATCTCCCCTCCCTTGGTGGCAGGGGGTGGACTGGGTGATTTCTGGAGGTCCCTTCCAATTTCTAAAGTTCTGTGATGTATTCAAGCACAAATGTGATGCCTCAGTAAGGCTATGAGATGCTGTTTTCCTCCTTCTCATAGTGCAAGCAAAAGTCTCCCGGTGTCCTGTCAGTCCCGGTACATTTTGTATGTTGTTGGAAAAACTGCATCTTTACGAGCAGCAGCAGCAGAACAGCAATTTGGAACAGTCTGCCATTCCAAACTGGAACCACTGCGTCTCCAGAAGAGATGAGGTAATGTATTTGATACCTTATGTTTAACACAGAGTAAGAGACATGGTACAAAACTGCCATGAACATTCTTGATGCAGAATTTTCACTTTGCTCCAAGTGTAATCCCCCCTAACCTTCACAGCTGCTAAATGCTCTGTGCTCCAAAATATTGTCTTCCAGTGCTCTCCTCTTACCCGTATGATCATGTTTTCATCTCAGTAGCTTTACAATGTTCAGTAGTCCATCAGAATTGAAAAGGAATGCAGTGAAGATCAATGCCTGCTGCCCCTCCAAGGCCTGTGTCTGCAAATGTGCATTGCCTTTCACATCACGTGAATGCCCCAGCTGGCCTGAAGGAGGAGAGTGGGATCATAGATCTCAACACTTTAATCAAAGCAGAAATGCCTTGGAGATTTCTAATGAAGAAAAGATTATTTCTAGGGCACACAAGCCCTTTGTCATTATAGCTGTTTATTTATCTGGACTCAGGTGATGCAAGGTTGATCACTAAATTTTGCTTCAAGGACAGATCTGTTTGGAAATCCAAGCCTGTGGCTATGAAAACTCTAAATTTCTAGATGATGAAGGTTTTCTGGTACTGCAAGAAGGCTCAGTTCTGTCAGGAGGTTGGTTTTCACAGTGAACTGGAGTTGTATAGCACAAAGGCACACTGGAAAAGCCTGCAGCCTTCACATCAGCTTTTAAGCTACAAGATGACAACATTTTGTGTTCATGAAATGTGCAGTTCTGTGTCCTAGCATCCTCATTTGCTCTTAGTATTGCCTCCATGAGAGAAAAAATTAGACTTTTGGGTATCAAACACATAGAGTATATCAACAAAAAGGGTATTGACCTATTTCCATCATTAATATAAAGGTTTAAAATAACAGATGATACTGAATTTTCTGTCCTAGTTTTCATTGTTTTAGTGGCACACCTTTGCCACACCTGGTTCTGGGGTCATGGCTCTGGTTTATTCATGGGTAGTTTCCTTCAGTTAAAGTGCAGTTATTGCAGGCTGCTGATGTGCTCTGAAACATTTCTGGTTATAACCTCTGTTATAACTTGGTACAGGACTCACCCTCGTTAAATGGCATTGTGCAAATGTTCTGGTTTTTGTTGCAATCTGTGTGACAGATTCCCCCAGTGAAACCAGATGATAATGGGCATGATTTGACATCAGATTTCTCTGAAGTACTGGAAATGATAGAAGACTATCTGGAACCAGTGCTCTCCCAGTGTCACCTGTCTGGTATCGGGTAAGGCATTTAGATTTGTTCTGTCATCCTTTGTGAAAACAGTGCAGTGACTCAAGTGCTACAAATACAGCAATGGTTTGAGCAAGATGTCTGTCATCTGCTTCTGAACAGACAGTGCAGGACGTGCAAGGGTAAGAGGACTGAAGTGTAAGAGAGGCTGATGACCATTTCTAACAAGCACTGTTCTCCTGCTTCAGTTGTAGAGATGGGATTAGGGGTGAAACATGATCATGTAACTACTTAAGGATGGGATTTCTGAAGGATGCTCCAAAGGGAGCTCATCCTTGGTGCAGAAGCTCATAGTGATTGGAGCTGTTTTGTTTCCTGTGGGCACATTTGCTCCTGTAGCAAGTATTAGTGCTGGTAATAATTTCCCTGTCATTCCTCTTCCCAGAGAACAGAGCACATCAGTTTCAGCAGCTGAATCGGGAGCAATAAAAGGGAAAGATAAGGAGACCAAACACACCAAAAAGCAGGGTATGTGCTTCCTTCAGAGTGCTCTGTGTGTGTATGGACCTAGACCAAAATCCTGTCACTTCCCCTTTTTTTCCAAAGACAGAAGAAAAAGGCTTTAGGAATGGTTTTATCTGTTTATTTTCTGTATCAAAGCAAGTATTGCAGTGTACTTCTAAAGGGAAGTGTAAAACTACCCAGACTACAGCCAGCTAGAAGGAAGCCTTTATTAGAGGCCAAGAGAAGGGCCAAAATAAATAATTTTTAGAGTATGCTGGCCTCTCTTTGTTCTGCCTCTTCCTGCTTTTTGCTTTATGGAATCTCACAAGTTGGTTGCCTTTAATGCAAGCCTAATTCTGGAATATGTCTCTATACACATCCCAAGAGAAAAGGCAGTCAAGTCCCTGGCTTGCTTTGGGGATGAGGTTTTCATACATTGGGATGGGGAACAGCAAAGTTTCTTACCAAAAGAATTTCTAAGAACAGATACACTTTCACTGTTTCCTTCAAGAGTTCCTTCCTGCAATCCATCAGCTGGCTGCTCCTGTCCTTCTGCAGCCAGTGGCTGCTCTGTCTTCCGTGCAGTTGTTGTTTCTCTGTAGAAGAGGAGAATACCTTTGGGGGAACGTTCAGTCCTTCCTTTCTAAAGAACAGAAACAAAAAGTTTCCTACAGAAAGACAGAGTTGGTATTGAGTAAGAGCTCCTTTACAGCTCTAGACTCTAGCCAGGTACTGCTAAGGCAATTCTGCCTTTTCAAGTAGCATTTCCTTGTACACAGGGCACCAATCTGAGATGGGTGGTTACTAATGTGAGGATATTTCTCCTTCTGAAGAATCAGTGCTTGCAAGTGCATGTGCATAGAAGTTTGGCAACATCTGAGGATTACCAGTACCAAAAGAAGTATTTTTGCACGATGCACTGAATCCACAGTAAATGGAGCTCAGGTATCATGCAGTAGACAAAACAACTAACTGCAATTATTTCTATACATGCATGTCCTGTCACATTGCTTCAGGTACTCCTCTGGACTTGGGACTGTGTGTGGTGTTACTAGGAGATCGATTATTTATGGAATTGCCTTTGGAAGCCCTCAGTATCTTGAAAGGGAAAGGCATAAGTGCTGTATGCAGAGACTTTTCTCTCCAGATTCTCTACAATCGAATACAGCTGGCGGAGTCAGGTACTGACAAACATTCCCTGCATGTGCACAAGATGCTTTGTATTTAAATAATATCAGTGGTGTGTTACGTGTTACTGGGCAACTGCCAGACACAAGAGGTTTGCAGTATGGAATTAACAGTACAGTAGAGTTAGTTCAGTAATCTGCAGACTGATTATAGCTGCAGTGCTGGCTAATTTGAAATAGCCTCCCCATATTAAGGAATTATGAGGAACTCTGTGCAGTCTAAAGTGGCTTGCAAAGTCTCAGTTTTACAAGTATGGACTCATACTCTTTTTAAAGCTGCCTCCAGCTGTAGTGAAAAATCTGAAATAAAATTATCAGAGGTCTAAATTCTTTTTAATGTAAGTGTAAGACTTTGTTCCAAATATCAAACGTGAAGGACTTGAGCTCGCTGTGGTGCTTTCACTCCATATAGCTAAGACAGTGCTAAAGGCTCAGGTCGGTCCAGCAATTCTTGTGCTCTGCATGAGCAAAATCATATCCCACAGGCTTTATGGCCTTACTTCATTACTGCAGACACTTGCACCCTGTATAAATTCTTCAGTGGAGTGAGTTTATTAGGTGAGGCCATGGCAGGCTTGGCAAACTAGAATATTAGAACTTCCACCAGCTTGCAGTACAGCCCAGAGATGAATGGCTGAAGCATCTACTTTGGGTGATAGCCACGTCGACAGAAATAGAAGGCAGTGTCATGTGCTTTCTACAAATCTCCTTTATTAATTAAAACTCAATTCAAATATGACACTTTGCTTTGATCTCTGTGTGTCACTCCAGAGCTTTAGCAATCATTGTGCAGCTCTGTCCTAAATCTGCAATGCAACACAGCATTTGCATGCTTTAAGGGCTTTTGCTGGTTTTCCACTTTCAAGACGTTGCTTTTAGCAAGAGGCTTTAGGAACATCCTTGCCTTGCTGTGATGTTTTTGTTTTTCTAATAGAATTCATTGCTATTATGACATCTTAAGAACTATGAGAAGCCCTTGAAGAAAGTTGTATCTTTTTAGACTGTTGTACATTTTATTAAAAAAAAAAAAAAATCTTCTTTTCAATTCCACAGAGACTGAAGTTAAAACAGATGCTGAAATACCTAAAAAAACAAACCCAAAAGCTCATCAGAAAAAGAATGTCAAAAAGGTGAACCTTCCACTTTTTAAAAATAAAGTCAACAGCTTTGGTCTTGTTGTGTAAAAAATGTTTAAAAACTCCAGCTGGGCTGCGTAGTAGCTCAAAGCACATCTAGGACTGGGGAGTAAAATCAATACCACAGAAATACATAAGAATTTTACCATAAGGACAGAATTGTTGTTTCTTGGGAATTCATGGGATCTGTGTAAATGTATTTAGCAGCCCATCAAGGGGATGCTTCACTCCCCCAAAGTGCAGTTCCATTTCTTGTAGGGTGTGCACAGGTTTGTAAATGTTCACGTGTGTGTGCACACATGTGTATGCTTCTGCATTTCAGGTAATGCTTTCCATTTCCACTGGCAATGATCATGCTGCTTTAAATCCCTTCAGAACACCTTTTTGTTTGCTGCTTTACACAGGATGCAATACTGTTAATATCTGATTGAGACTTTTGCACATGTATTCTTTGTCATTCCAGGCAGCAGTTAACCGTGATTTGCCCTCCAATTGCTTGTCTGTTGATACTGGTAATTTTACATGTATCCTTTCACAAACCATTAGCTCATTGCTTCAGTTTAATTTTCTTTTTGTGGTTGTTTATACTTAACTGTTCATCAGATATTGTGGACCCCTATAATGAAGGGCGAGATGCAGGTAATTGTGTTAAGTATTTTCTCTGCAAACTACTGTGGTGGTTTGGCAGTTATCTGCCTCCCCACACCTTTAAATAACCCAGGCTAGGACTCAGTCGGCTGGAAGTTAATAAATGAAGCTTTATATTTACAGCAATGCATAATATACAAGCTGATATTTACAAGGTATAGCAGATATTTACAGATATATATACACACAATAAAAAGGTAATACAGAAACACCACAGCCCTCTCAGAGATCAAAATCCCTAAGAGGGGTCTCTAACCACCCCTACCACCTTCTCCCCTTCCCCAGTCTTATCTCACCATTTGTTAATGCAGCAGATAGGCGAAAGTAGATCGGCCAGGGAGGTTTGCAGCACTAAAGAAGTTAATGGAATGATTCAGATTTACCTACAAAAGGCAGGGAGAAAGGAGCCATGCAGGAGCTACCACAGCCCAAAGTGGTCTGAAGCAGTCTGGCTTATCTATATTTAGGTTACAACTCTTAAAACAAATTTTTTTTTCTTTCTCAGCAAAGCTGTGAGTGAAGTAGCATCATCAGTGCTTTCCTCTCTCAGCCTATAGTCTAACTTCTTATTCAAATCCTCCAATTAGTTCAAACCAGCACAACTACCCACTGAATTCAGAAATTTTGTAAGAGAAAATGAAGTGTTGGCGAAAGACTCTTCCTCAGCACAGTGCCACTTGGCAGCTATGATCTGGTGCATTAGTGATCCAGTACACCCTAGCTCAGGAAGGGAATTGGATTGTCCTGGCGTTTCTTTTGTATCACTGAATACAGGCCTCATATGCTCAAGAAAATAATCTAATTGAAAACCATTTACTGTATTTGGAGAGCAGAGGATAGCACAGAATATTTTCAGCTGGAAGGGACTTGCAGTCATCATCTAGCCCAGTTGCTTGACCATTTCGGGGCTGACCAAAGGCTAAAGCATGTTGTTAACAGTTGAACTGTGACAGGTGTAAGGCATCCACCACATGTCCAGGAAGCATGGTCCAGGATTTGACTGCCCTCTCAGTAAAGTCCTGCTTCCAAATGTCCACTTGGAACCTCCCCTGATGCAGCTTTAAGGCGTTTCCAGGCGTCCTGTCCCTGGATTCCAGGGAGAAGAACTGCGCAGCTCCCTCTCCATGGTCCCTCCTCGGGAAGCTGCAGACAGCCATGAGGTCACTCCTCACTCTCCTCTCTGACCATGACAAACCCATAGACCTCAGCTGTGCCTCACAGGCAGTTCTCTCAGCAGCTTTGTTGCCCTCCCCTGGACATACCAATTCAGTTTGATACAATTGCTGCAGTTTTAAAAGGCAGGCTTAGGTTTAAAATAAAATACATAGAGTGATAACTTAACAGCCCCTCAATATTACATTGCTACTTAAAAATGATTGGAAAAAAGGTTGCCCAGCATCCTCTGTAGCATGTTAAGATCATAATGACTACATTCTGTCGTTGCAGGAGCTTTAAGCCCATCCCAAAAAATGAAGGAAATCCTAGAAAAATACCATTCCCTATTTCCACTGCAGTGGGAAGGATTTACTGGCACTGCCTGTGTTCCAAGGTTTGTGATGTTCTGTCTGCTTCCATGTTTTAGCCAGGGTTCTTTTTCAAAATGAGCCTAACCCAGAGGCTGCTGGCATAAAACAGTTATGTTTTTCTGAGCTGGGAAGCACACAGCTAACCACTGAGTTTCAAATGCGTGTTTAGATCTGGAATTTATCTAAAAATACTATCAGATGCTACTAAACTTCTGTATATGCACATACACACCTCCCCACTAAGATCAGGGCTACTAATAGTCCCTAGAAGCTCTTATACTTCCTGTGGAACTCTACAGCCTTCTTTCTCTCTGTGCTTCACATGTTGACTTTTCTTACAAATATTTGAGGAGCAGATAACAGTGCAGTGTTTGCTGTGGATAACTGCTGACAAACACCATTGTAAAATCCTAACACAAATGTAACTTTCCACCTTTCCTCTTCCTTTCAGCCAAGCTCAGTGGGAGCAGCTGCTGACAAACTGCAGTGCATTTCTCTTCTATGGAATGGAGACATTCCCGTCTCATGTTTTACTCCACAGACTGGTTGCTATGAACATCCCAAGTGAGATAAGCATATTGAAAAATGTTTTTTTTTCTAATTACACTACTGTTTGTTCCCTTTTGGGTGTATTTCATACAGTACCGTGATCACAGTACTGATGTTGGCAGTTAAAGGGCTTTTATTTTGTTACACGCCTTTCTTGATGTTCCTCACAAATAAGTCTAATCCCCACCCAATTCCAAGTGCTGGACTTTCTTAAATTCCAAGACCGGAGTTGTCATACAGTATTTTTCCTGGTAACTGCTCTCATTTACTATGGAGTTTAGTATTTGGTAACAAAACTCTGCCATACCTCCACCTTACGAGAGTTTGTCACTGCAGAATTGAGCCACAGAGGTCATTAACCTGTAATGAAATGGTGTGTGGCCATCACTGTTAATTACACTGAGTTGTAAGTGTAAGGGCAGAGGAAACAAACCCTAAAAAGCACTGTGGGAAAGTGTAGCAGTTACATCAAATGATCTCCGATGTCTTCTTTAGTGTCCTGCTCCTGACAGTTTTGGCTGAAGGACCATCATTTCCTCTTCAATAAAGCCCTCAACCCTCAAGGGCCTGAGGTGCTGGCACCTGTTGTGTTGGGCATTATTGCTGGTGCAAATATCACTGCTGTAGCAAACTCTTTTCCAGAGTGCCGTCTGATGATACTTCTGGATCTGGTGCGCTCCAAGAAGAGTTACCAGAGAATTGTAAATTCTAGGATACACAGGAGGTAAAGGAAAGTTTATTTCAGCAACATCCACAATAAGCAAAATTTTTATTTCAAAGCACAGTTAACATTTTGAGTTCATAGAATCATAGAATGGTTTAGGTTGGAAGAGACCTCAAAGCTCATCCAGTTCCAACCCCCCTGTGCCACAGGCAGGGACACCTCCCACTAGAGCAGGATGCTCAAGACCTCCTCCAGCCTGGCCTTGAGCACATCCAGGGAGGGAGCAGCCACAACCTCCCTGGGCAACCTGTTCCAGTGTCTCACCACCCTCACTGTGAAGAATTTCCTCCTAACATCCTTTTCAAATATCCCCTCCACCAGTTTGAACCCATTCCCCCTCGTCCTGTCATTACAAGACCTTGTGAACAGTCCCTCCCCAGCCCTCCTGTAGGCCCCCTTCAGATACTGGAAGGTTGCTATAAGGTGTCCTCGAAGCCTTCTCCAGGCTGAAAAGCCTCAACTCTCTCAGCCTGTCCCCATAGCAGAGCTCCTCCAGCCCTCTGATCATCTTTGTGGCCTCCTCTGGACTCTCTCCAGCAGTTCCATGTCCTTCCTGGGCTGGGGGCTCCAGAACTGCACACAGTACTCCAGGTGGGGTCTGAGGAGAGCAGAGCAAAGGGGCAGAATCCCCTCCCTTGCCCTGCTGGTAATGCCTCTCTTGCTGCAGCCCAGCACACAGTTGCTGTCTGAGCTGTGTGTGCACACTGTTGGCATTATAAATATTCTCCTTTACATCTGCAGGTAGACAGGCTCCTATCTGAACCTGTTAGCCTCTTAGGTACCCCTGTCTTTTATAAGATACACACAGCTGTACACATGTAAATATGCAGCTCTGAGTGCTTACAACCTTTCATTTTTAATACCATTTTTCACTTACCCCAAGCAGCCATTTCCTAACCCAAAAAAACCCACAATGCCTTAAACTAGTTTTTCACACTCTGACCTTTTTTAATCTCACTTTAATAGACTGGTGTATTCATCCACAAGAATGACATGTTTAAGCTAAAAGCTTTCAGACACTTTAATGTTCAGTTAAAGTAAGTCACATAACCCCATAGACAATCAGACAACATCTCCCCAAAAGATTACAGAAAACTTAATTATCATCTTCTGATAAGGTTGCCATGAAATCAGAGACTAATAAAACCAAAATTCAGCCTTCAATTTACTGCAGCTTCAGCCCTACAGTGTGTCACTCACCCTCCTCCCATCACTAACACACCAATAGCATCGATACTTGTTTAAATATTCAGCAGTAAGTCTAATCCCACTTTGCAAGTAATTTGCTTTCAAGCCCCCACATGAATGCCATGCTCCTAACAAGGAGCAGGCTTTCAGTTCTTGCATCATTTGATGTTTTCCTTTAGCAGCTTAAGCAGAACTAAGCAATTATTTTCACTCAATTTCCAACATTTTGAGTCCTACAAAAGGTATTCTGCAAGTTTGTGTATTACTCCTCCTTCGCCTTTCCCAAGATGCCCAGAGCAGTGATGTGTCAGGAAGCAATCCACGTGGTAAACCTGTGCCATGGAAAGACAGAGAGTTGCCCCAATTCTTGGTATGAAATGTAAGCTGTCGTGTGCTTAGCACACAAGAACATGCAGCCTGGATTCGTTTCTCTTTCTGTTACAAAGCATTGTGCATTTGGTTATATGAGGTAAAATATTATGTACATTTTTAGTTTGCTGGTCTTACGGGTCTTACACTTGATTTTCTTTAGCTGTCTGCATGCTGCTGTAGAGGGACCAACAGAGACAGCAATGCTGCTAAGCCTGGCTGGTGTTGGGTCTGTAATAGCCAACCAGTGGTTCACGACCTTGCAGGAGAACGCAGAGAGGCTGGACATTCTGTCAGAGAGTGAGTATTTGCCACGGTCTTCCTTGGTGTGCTTTTCAGACCTTTGTATCTGTGCACTCTGACAGTGTCCAACTGCTTGTCTCCTGTCTCTCTTCTTTCTTTGCTTCTCACCAGTTTTTGTCCAGTGTTTCCATAGCAGGTGGGCTGCAGGAGCCACCGTGTTGTGGACAGTTTGACCTTCCAGACAGACCAAGAACCTGCTTTAATTGGTTTTGGTGGGGGGCCTCTGTTCATGTGGCAAGAACCATGGTGAGGAGCAGTGCCCTAGGACTAGATGATCTGCAGGTACATGAACACTGGGGCCAAGAAAAGCTGGAGATAAGTCACAGTTTCAGAGACACAGAGAACTGTAAAGGTGTCCTTTCCACTAAGTTTTTAATTTGAAGGCACCAGGCTGCACGGTCAATACTTTCTTATTTTTAAAAAGCTGTCATTAAAACCTCACAGAAGCTAACATTTCTCTCCAGGTTTGCTGAGCATGGGTAGAACAACTGGGCAGACAGTCCGTTGTCTTCAGGAGACTCTGACTGCCAAAGGGAGGGATTCCATTACAAGTAAGAATTTGAAAGCTTAATACAACAGGCTGATGTTGCATGTTAACTAGAACTTGGTACATGCAGAGGTGGTTCACAGCTGTAAATGAAATCTTCCACATTTTTGTGACTTTCTTACAAGAACTGAGCGTGGGAAGACTGCTGATAGAAGATTATTATTGGAAGGGCTGTATTTTGCATACATAAAACTTCAGGATAGATGACCAGAAGCTAGAATTCATGCTCCACTGAAGTGTTGTAAAATGAAGTAACTCAGGAGCATGACAAGAGCCAGATAAAGGGTATGGATTAGAGACTGCAGAAAGCTAAGTTAAGCCTGCAGTGATGAGTCTGCACTGCCTACTGCATGCATATATGTGAAATGCCACCTGGCACCTTGTATGAGGGAGGGGTTTTGAGTAAAACAACTGGTTTATAAAATTATATAGGTTTTTTTTTTTTGTATGAAATTTCCATCTTGAGGGTTTTGTTGTAACTTGCACTGTCCTAGAATTGAGGAGAGTTCAGGTCAAAACCTTGCCTAGTTTGGGAACTGTTTTTTGGGTTTGTTTTTTTTTTCCCCCAAAATTATTTTTTGATATAGAGGAAGTTATTAATGGTACAAAAAGAATGCAAACCCCCCACAAATAGAAGATGTGATCGATTACTTAAGGTGTTCTTACATTCAGAAATAATAATGCTCTTAAAATACTTTTGCAGTGGAAGCGGATTCTGACAGCTCTCTGGGATGCAAAGCTGAAGATCAGAGCATCCAGCACGCCTCAGGTGTCCCTGCACCCCCCCCATCATCTCTGAACTGTGTGCTGTATGGCTTACCCAGCACACTGCTGATGTGATTTGTTAGCCACACTGCTAAAGGCTCTGCACTGTGCACAGGGCACTCGCTGTGGCAGAGCTGGCTTCCTGTGTGGCTTGAGGAGAAGTGAGCTGCAGAAGGTTTTGCTGACAGGCTGAGCTCTGCTCCGGATGCCAGGAGTTTGATAGCAGAGTAGGTGTTAGGAAATGGTCAAAGAATGTTTCTTTTAGAGACTTCAGTTAGCACTCTCTAAGTTTTTCTGAACTCAGTGGATTTGGTGAGTACCATAGCTAGCATTTTTAGTCACTGATGGCACGAGTACAGTTCAGCAATGCCTTTTAAAAATGGATAATTTAAAGCTGCATTTGTGGTGATAGCAGTAGAAATAAATGTACAGTAATTTAGCACTGAGTGATAATGCAAAGCTTTGGTCATTATTGCAGATAAAATCATTCTGTGTCACTGCTTATTCTTGGCCTTAAAATTTAACAAAACCCCAGACCTTTAACTAGAAATAAAAGGGTTTCATTAGCTCCTAATGATAACTGCTTCTCAGCTGAAGAAAGTTGGCATAGTACAGCCACATATTTACCCAACAGATATGACTATGAAATGTGTTTCACAGCTTAGCACCCAAGGCACAACTTTGTGGTGCTTTATGCATTCAGCTTTGGCAGCAGCTGCAGGGCACAATTCCTTGGCACAATTAGGTTAGGAGGAGACATAAATACATCTGCAAATTGAGCCTGACTGCGTGTGTATGTACAAAGGGCACAGTGTCATCTGTTCTACTCTCAGTGTCAAGCTGCCTGCACGCTGGGAGAATTCCTGTGAGGTGTTCTCCCCGCACGTAAGCAATGCTGCCTGCTGACGTTCAAGGGCTGAGCAGCTTGGTTAGACCTGACAAGATTCGGGATTGTTTCTAAAGGTAGGGTGGGGAAGATGTGCAAATGGGCTGTACTGCCAATCTTAGCATACCACCTTTTCTTTGAGAAGAAACCCAACAAACTCTTTTCCAGCACTGATAAACTTGTCAAGACGATTTATGAACAAAAAGCAACCAGAAGTCATCACTGCTAAGACTGAGGTTTTTGCCCCTTCATTGGTGAGGTGGGTAAGATAGGAAAGTGAAATATTCTCAGTGTTTTTTCTTCTGTGTTAAATCCAGCGTGTATTATCAAACACCTCACATCTCCTTCTCAAAGTCCAAGTTTCCTGGTTACAAAATGCTCACCAAGTGTAATTTATTCTGGGAAAAGGTCAGGGTCTTGCTGGCTAGTCACATCCTGCCCTTCTTACCTGCTGACTCCCAGCTGAAAGCTGGAAGAGCATGTCGACCACCAGCTGTGCTGCAGTGGACCTCATGCTCTGCAGACCAACCTCCCTCAGAGGCAGGAGGGAGCGAAGACCAGGGAAATGACAGGCTTCTACTGCCCGTGCGGCAGCTCTGCTCATCAACTTCTGGCGAGCAAGAACCTACAGGGACAGCGAGCGGCAGCCAGGAGTCACCACTATCACAGAATGGTTTGCGTTAGAAGAGAACTTAAAAGATCATCCAGTTCGGCGTCCCTGCATGGGTCAGGGACACCTCCCGCTAGCCCCGGTTGTTCAAAGCCTCATTCAGCCTGGCCTTGAACTTCTCCAGGGAGGAAGCATTCCCAGCTTCCCTGGGCAACCTGTTTCAGTGTCTCACCACCCAAGACAGTCTTCCCTTTATCTAATATAGATCTACCCTTTTTTCAGTTTGCCTTATCTCAGCTCTCCCTGATACAGTTCCTCTCCCGCAGGTACCCAGTAACGACTGGAAAGCTGCTGTAACCTCTCCTACAACCATCCTAAATCCTCCCATTTACGATTAATTCCTTTCCAGCCCTCAAAATTTGTTCACGTTCGCCCTTTTCAACAGTAGCTTCCTAGACTGGGGCAAGTGTGGCCAGGATGCGACTAGCTGTGCGGTGGAGGCGGCTGGACGCCCGGCGGGGGGGCTCGGTTCGGCTGGCAGACCCATCAGGGCCGTGGACTGGAGCGGGTGTAATTTCTACGGGTGTAAATGCTGTGCCCAGTTGGGGCGGGCAGCCTCCTGCCCAAGAGATGCGGCACAGCGCCGGGCACAGCGCCGGGCGCGGCTCCGGGCGCGGCTCCGGGCACAGCGCCGGGCACGGCGCCG
>VWZI01019787.1:113094-138759 GCA_013396835.1 Psilopogon haemacephalus
GGCGGGCAGGGCCGGGGGCGTGCCGCGGAGCGCTGACAGCCGCCGCGGGCAGCCTCTTCCTCTTCGCCGCGGGCTCCTGGCCGGGACGCAGCAGCAGCACCGGTGGCGGCGGCGGCAGGTGGCAGGTAGCAGGTAGGACGCGTCGGGGCCCAGCCTGGCCCGCAGGAGCGATGTCCGCCTCTGTACGCGGCACTGTATCGCCCCGGTCTGTGGCCCGCCGCGGCGGCACAACGGTTGTGTGGGCAAGGCCGCAGCAGGCCCCGTCGCCGGGGGAAATGGGAGAGATCGGGCTGCGGCGGGACCCGCTGCGGAGCCGGGGCTGGACCGCTGCCTGCCCTCCCTCCCCCCGCTTCAAGCTGTGCTGGAAGAGGGGCTGTGACATCGAGAGGTGGGCACGGTCACCTGCCTGCTCTGGGCCGCCTTTGTGGGGCTATGGCCGTTGGACGGGGAGGGGTTCGCGTATTCAGTGCTGGGTTTCTGGCTCTTTATAGGTCCTGACCTGTGTCTGCAGGTGTGTTAGTCTGGAAAGGTACTTTGACATGCCCAGAGCGATGCCCCTCCTGCTGCAGCTTGTTCTCTTGATCCTTCATCCCTTGGAATTCAGTGGGTTAAGGCTGAAATGTGTCTTGGGTGCTGCTGTGCTGCACTAATCTGAGGGGTGAGAAGTGCCACTGCCCTCGGGCAGGAACAACCACTCAATCCAGCTGGGAGGTCTGCACACGCAGTGCTCCTGTCTGGACATTCTTGCTCAGCAGCTGAGCACGTTTGTTCAAGTGTGTTTGACAGTTGTGTTTTGAGCAGCTTTTAGATTCTGCTGCAAGACCTTTTGCACTTGCTGAGATACCCTGGCTTCCTATTCTGGTACTGCATGCTGCAGGGCCTGGTTGTATTTCTCACTTCCTCACAGCAATTACAAGATCGATTTAAAAATATTTTTCCCCCTTATTGTGCCCCTTCTCTTTCTTGAAATTTCCCTTCATCTTGTCTTGCTGATCATCAAACCCAAATTTTTCTTCACCTTTTAACTCCAGATGCATCCATGGTTCTCAGTTTCCCTCGGCCCACTCCTGTACCTCAGCTGAAATGATGTGGCCCCACCAGTACATCTTGCAGGGCGTTTTTCATCGCCGAGGGGAACACTCTTGTAATGTTTTCTAACTTGAAAGAAGAACCTCAAATTCGTGGTCTGTAATTCTTAATGCAGAAAGATACAAGGCAGATGAGAGTTTCATTTCACACAGAATCACACAGAAACGGTCAGGTTGGAACAGCCCCTCAGGATCACCAAGTCCAACCGACAACTCTACTCTACAAGTTGCACCTTAAACCATAGCCCCAAGCACCACATCCAGATTCCTTTTAAACACATCCAGGGCTGGTGACTCCACCACCTTCCTGGGCAGCCCATTCCAATGCCTTTTTTCCTAATGTCCAGTCTAAACCTACCCAGCTGCAGCTTGAGGCCATTCCCTCTTGTTCTATCACTATTTACCTGTGAGAAGAAACTAGCACCAACCTCTCCACAAGGTCCTTTCAGGTAGCTGTAGACAGCCATGAGGTCTCTCCTCAACCTCCTCTTTTTCACACTAACCATTCCCAGCTTCCTCAGTCACTCCTCATCAGATTTATCCTCCAGGCCCTTCCCCAGCTTCCTTGTTCTCCTCTGCACTCTCTCCAGCACCTCCACATCCCTCTTGTAATGAGGTGCCCAAAACCAACCACAGTACTCCAGGTATGGTATCACCAGAGGGGACAATCACCTCCCTACTCATGCTGGAGTACAGCTTTCATTTCAAGTGTCTGGAAAATCTCCATTCTCGTTACAGCATCAGCTGCTCTGCTGTGGAGAGGCCAGAACATCACAGACCCAATTCAGTTTTAGGAGTTAAGCAAGTGGCACAGCTGAGCTGACCTTCAGTAGTATTTTTTTTTTCAGAGAGGTATTTGTTTTTTCTTTTGCAAAATCATTGAATAACAGTCTTGAAAGGTACTAACATAATGTTTAACTAATGTTTAATGAGGGTTGATGGTAGCTGGTAAAATGCCCAGAGCTGTGAAGCTGCAGTTCACCTCTTGGTGGAAAGGAGACTGTGGACTCTTTCTGAAGACATGGATTTTGTTAGATGCAGAAAATTGTCTTCTGGTTCTGCTTAAGTATGAGAAACTGTCGTGCTACCACAGAATCCCAGCATGGAGAGGGTTGGAAAGGACCCCTGGAGATCATCCAGTCCAACCCTCAGGCTGAAGCAGAGTCACCCCCAGCAGCTTGCCCAGGATCACAATGTCCATGTGGGTTTAGAATTTCTCCAGAGAAAGAGACTCCACAGCCTCTCTGGGCAGCCTGCTCCAGGGCTCTGGCGCCTGCACAGGAAAAATGTTTTTCCTTAATGCCTGAGGAGTTTGCTGAAAGAAATTCCTGTCTAACGGCCACATCTAGTGTGCAGACCTTTTCCAAGAGACATTTAGAATAAATCCATGCCTTAGTATTTCTGTCTCTGCAAGCAGGATGCAATACCTGCCTTGTGTAGCCCACCCCTGCATGCTCACATTTTGTTAAGTTTGGCTGAGTGCTTTTGTCGTTAGGTAGCGCAGCAGTCTCAGGGGTACTTTGCTTTTCAGTTTGCTGTTGAGGATGTGGCAAAGGAGGCTGCATTTGTTAATCATAGTCACTGTAATCTGTGATCTGATGAACCAGCTCATTTCAACTGTGCTAGTACTTGGGGGGGTCATTGGGGTCCCGTCCAACCTGGCACTCTGTGATTGTGTGATCTTCCTTTTGGGCTTATGCCATCTGCCACTTTGTAAGGGTGGCATTCTGCAATACCAGTAACTTGAGCTTTGAGAACTTGTGGAGTCGTAGAATTGTGTTGCTTGGAAAAGCCCTCTGGGATCTTTGAGTGTAAATGTCAACCCAGAACCACCATGTCCACAAATGCCATGTCTACACATTTCTTGAACACCTCCACCACCTCTCTGGGCAGCTTGATTCCAATGCCTGACCACTCTTTCAGTCTAGACATTTTTCCTCATCTCCAACCTGACTCTCCCCTGGCACAATTTCAGGCCATTTCCTCTCATCTTATCACCTGATACTGCTCAGAAGAGTGATCAGATGTGTCTGCAGTGTGTGACCTCATCTTCCCTTTAACTCCTGGCCTTGCTGAAGAGGCCTTTGTTTCCTTGGCTGCTCTCTGCTGTTCCCAGTACTTGAATCTGCAATAAGAACTTGCTTGGACAGCTTTTAAACCACCAACTCAGTTCCCCTTCTTATGGACCTACGTTTACAGTGACCAAGGCAAAGACACAGAGAGGAAATGCAGATGTGTTAGTCTCATGAAATGGAGCCCTCAGATTAGATGTTTGCAGCAGAGTTGTGTGTTCTGGGGAAGGAGCTGAGTTCTGCTAGGAACATCCAGGTGCTGTAGTGATTGTTAATATCTGGCATGCTGTCTATTTTTTTTGATCTCCTTAAAATGCTACTGGCACTGGATGCTTGATGTGTAGGTGACATTACAATATCGAGAATTCAGTTTATATTAAAACAGCAGCAGCCTGAGTTGGGGGTTGATCTAGATTCCTCTAAAGGCCCCTTCCAACCCCAACATTCTGTGGTAATAAAAACCCACAGATTTTGCTGCTTAACACAGACTTCAGTAAAAACTAACTGATCAGCTAAACATTATTTGGGTCAGGTGTTTCTTTCCAGTATTGTGTGATTTATTTATGTATCAATGTTATTGACACTTGGCCAACCAAGTCCTGAGACCTTGAGCAGACAGGTCTAGTTGAGAGGCATTCCTGCCCATGGCAGGGAGACTGGGATAGGTCATCTCCCAGGTCCCTTCCAACCTGGGCTATTCTGTGATTAGAATATAGTATTATAATGGATTATACATAAATATTCTTATAATATATCACTGATATTATTATAACATAGATCTTTACTTCCTGATTTTGTGCCATGATTTGTCCCAGAGCAGTCTGCCAGATGAAGGGCTTTTCTATAGCACAAGAAATTTGATAAACTTAACTTTCTTGTTGCAGTTTAGATTAATAAATCTAGTCCCAATTTAAGGCACAATGAAAAAGGAACACTGCTGGTAAAAATGATAGGACTATTTCCTGCCCTTGGTGAGTGTCGTGGTTTGGTTTTCTTTCTGAGACTGTGTGTGAACATTAAAATGGAGACCCCCAAACCCTTAGTTAGTACCACATTTATTTATGCTTCATACAGGCTTGCTTGACTGAGCTGTAAAACAAGCTGAGAAACCTGCACTCTTGGCAGTAGACTCATTTCTTCTGAAGGATTCCAAGTGCTAATTATTAACTAACTTTTTTCTCCCCAGACCTGTAACAACATACCTGAAGTCAGTAATGTTTTCCAAGCTGAGCTGCTCTCGGAGCACTGCTGCTCTCTGGCGAGGTGTTTGTGCTTCCTTGAGTTCTGCTGCCTCAGCTGCTCCTAAAAAAAACATCCAGGGATCTCCAACCTCTGATTTCATATTTGAACGTGAGGCTAAATATGGTGCCCACAATTACCACCCACTGCCTGTTGCTCTGGAAAAAGGAAAAGGTATTTTATTTAGATTTCCCTGAGTGGGGTAGGTGGTGTGTATATGTATGTGTGTGTGTGCAGGGGGATCATGGTGTAATGATTTTGACCTAACCAATTTCAGAACCTTTGAGATTTTTTGTGGGGGAGGGAGTCTGTGGGACTGAGAGAACTGATTAAATAAAGACAGCTAACTGCTTGTTAGAAACCTGGATCATTAAGCGTATTTCTCTTGAACTGAGGAGCCCAGAACTGGACACAATATTCCATATGTGACCTCACTAGGGCAGGGCAGAGAGGAGCAGAGCAGGAGGAGAAGCTCCCCCAACCTTCTGGGTACCCTTTTCTTAAGGCCCCCAGCCTATGCCCAGTGGAACAGGAAGAACACCATCCTGTACAATAGGCTGTGTTGTAGCTCATAGCCTGTACCCGTTCAGTGTTGTCTCATGCCTTTTATTTTGTGCATTGACCATCTCCCTGTTTTCCCAGGTGTTTATGTCTGGGATGTTGAAGGTAGAAAGTATTTTGACTTCCTGAGTGCTTACAGTGCTGTAAATCAAGGCCACTGCCACCCAAAGATCGTGAATGCTCTGAAGATTCAGTCTGAAAAACTGACCCTGACATCCAGAGCATTCTACAATGATGTTCTTGGAGAATATGAGGAATATATCACCAAAATGTTCAACTACAACAAAGTTCTTCCAATGAACACAGGTAAAAAAGTAATTTTCTTTCCATCATATTTCTTGGCTCTGTGATTCAGCAGTCCTGTAAGATTTGGTGCTGCATCAGGGGCCTGTCTCATGTACTGGGATGGTAATGGTACTGCTTTGTGTTTTAGGAGTGGAGGCTGGAGAAACTGCCTGTAAATTGGCTCGGAAGTGGGCATACACAGTGAAAGGAATTCCAAAATACAAAGCAAAGATCATTTTTGCAGGTATGTAAATTGTGTGTTAGGGGCTGGGGTGCTGAGGAGGATGAGAGCTCTGGACATTGGCTGTAGTTCTCTCTTCTGCACCTGGAACCATGGCTTTGAAATATTCTTAACATTTTAGATTTTTTTCCCTGGAGCAGGTCTGTGGAAGGTCTCTGTAACCTTGCACATTTTAATAATGTGATCTAAGGTCTCAGCCTGTTAACAGATTCTGTTGTACTTGCGTCTCTGTGGTTTGTGGTGCTGTTAAAAAACTGCTGTTGTGGCTACAGCAGCCTACAGGGCCTTAAGGTTCACCAAGTGGCTCCTTCCATATCATACCCTTAAGTCCTAAATACATTCTGTTGACAATACATTCTGTGTATGCATCTGGCAGTTTGGCCTTAGATAGAATTAGTTACAAACTTTTGAAAAATGGAATGTCTGTCATCTTAACAGAGGGGAGGAGGAGGCTCAGGGGTGACCTCATTGCTGTCTACGACTACCTGAAGGGAGGTTGTAGCCAGGTGGGGTTGGGCTCTTCTCCCAGGCAACCAGCAACAGAACGAGGGGACAGTCTCAAGCTGTGCCAGGGGATGTATAGGCTGGATATTAGGAGGAAATTCTTGACAGAGAGAGTGATTGGCATTGGAATGGCTGCCCAGGGAGGTGGTGGACTCGCCTTCCATGGAGGTGTTCAAGAAAGCACTGGATGAGGCACTTAGTGTCATGGTCTGCTCGTTTGGATAGGGCTGGGTGATAGGTTGGACTGGATGATCTTGGAGTTCTCTTCCAACCTGGCTGATTCTATGAGAATTGACTGTAAAAACAAGAGATGTTAACGGAATTCCTAAGACAAGTGAATTCCAGATCTCCGCCTTGTGCAGGTGTATGCATCAGGAGGCAATGGGGACAGTTGAGCTGCTGGTAATGTCTGTTTTTCCAAGGGAAGTGCAACAACGAGCTTAAATCCAGGAAGGAAACCAAAGGTAATAGGGTGGTTTATAAACAGTTAGCAGAAGGATGCTAACATGATGATGTTAGACAACTCTTAAAGTGCACCTGAATGTGAGCCAGCAATGTGCCCAGGCAGCCAAGAAGGCCAACGGTTTCCTGGCTTGGATTAAAAATGCTGTGTCCAGCAGGAGCAGGGAGGTGATTGTCCCCTTGACTCTGCCCTGGTGAGGACTCACCTCAAGTGTTGTGTTCAGTTTTGGGCACCGCAATCCAAGAGAGCTGTGGAGGTGCTGGAATGGGTCCAGAGGAGGGCAAAGAAGCTGGGGAAGGGCCTGGAGAATAAATCTGATGAGGAGCACCTGAGGGAGCTGGGGATGGTTAGTATGAAAAAGAGGAGGCTGAAGGCAGACTTCATGGCTGTCTACAGCTACCTGAAGAGATGTTGTGGAGAGGCTGCTGCTGGGCTCTTCTCACAGGTAGATGGAGACAGCACAAGGGGGAATGGCCTCAAGCTGAGGCTGGGTAGGTTTAGACTGGACATTAGGAAAAAGTTTTTCCCAGCAAGAGCGGTCAGGGACTGGAACGAGCTGCCCAGGGAAGTGGTGGAATCACCCAGTCTGGATGTGTTTAAGGGTCGTTTGGATGTGGTGCTTCGGGCTATGGTTTAAGATGGACTTGGTGATCCTGAGGGGCTTTGCCAACCTGCATATTTCTGTGATTCTGTGATTATCAAATGTTAAGTGTAATGTCCTATGCACTGTTCTATGCACTGATAAGAGTTATCAGATTGTAACAACCTCCTTCTTTTATTCTATTTATTTTAAGCTGGCAACTTCTGGGGCAGAACCATGTCTGCTATCTCTAGTTCTACTGACCCATCCAGCTATGATGGCTTTGGACCCTTTATGCCAGGTTTTGAAGTGATCCCATACAATGACCTACCAGCTCTTGAGGTATTAGATGACCTGTGTTCTCTTGCAAGAAATAATGCTGCTGTGATTATTTGCTAACTAGCAAGCAGGAAAATCGGAAGTTTTTGCTTTGAAACATGCTTTGATGTTAAGATTTATGCACCTAGGCATGTAAGAAATAGCTGTGTTATAATTATGTGTAGGGAATGTGTGTAAATTTTGCTTTGGTTTTGATTTTCAGTTTTGCTTTAGGCTGTGAAAGGAAAAACCACAGGATCTGTTTCTCCCATCACTGAGATGTTGAGAATAGAAATGAGGAAGAGCAGACAGACGCTAAGGGACTCAGATCAGTTGCATACACTCCCAGGTCAGGATTCTGAAGCCATTGTCTTTGCCTGCTGCTCTCAGAAATGCTGTACATTCCTCAGTGACCAGGTGCCTGGGGTTAAGAGCAGCCACAAACAAGCCTGCCCAGTTTCACAGCACCTTAAAATCCTGCTAGCCTGCTGTTTCACTTTAGCTACTGAAACACTTGTGATTCTGCATGGCCCTGGGGTTTGGAGATGCATTTGACAAGATGCTGGGGAGAGTTCACTTTGATGGGTTTTAAAAGCTTCCCACCTTCA
This sequence comes from Psilopogon haemacephalus, assembly GCA_013396835.1. Lineage (NCBI taxonomy): Eukaryota > Metazoa > Chordata > Aves > Piciformes > Megalaimidae > Psilopogon > Psilopogon haemacephalus. The sequence goes on from VWZI01019787.1 coordinate 121,054, forward strand.
TAATGTGGTCTTAGGGATTAAAGAATATGTGGTGCTTGGTGGCAGCCATAGGGTGCTGGACTGGAGACCTGAGAGGGAAGAGGGTTCCAGCCAGACAGGGTCCCGAAGCTCTAGGAATGTTGGCATTCCATCATCTGGGTACATCATCTTCATGAGAGACAGGCTGCTTACTGTTGGGTCTGCTTAGTACACAAGTTGGCTATGGAAGCTGGAGGATATATAAGACAGAGATGTTTGCCTCCTAGGAGTTTGGTTAAGGGAAACAGGTCTCAGCATATTAAACATGCAGAATGGAAAAGCTTAATCAGAGCTGAACCTACATAAGACTGCCTATTGTGAAAGCCCTCTTAAGTATTTAGTGGCTCTCAGCCAACGTCATTGAGGCTTAGAATGTGTTCTGGAGACAGGAAATTCAGACCTGTGTCCATCAGACTGATAATTGAATCTCTTCTGGTTATGGGGCAATCATTACATCTCTTGTGGACTTCTACACCTTTTAGAACTTGATGGTGTTAGGAGTGTAGCTGTGGACTTTGCTTTAACGTGACAAAACTGTTCTGAGGAGGCTCCATTCCTTTTGTGTTGAGCAAGTGTTTGTCTTGCATGGGGTAATACAAAACTGAGTCTATTTCTAAGGTAATGTAGGGACTGATCTGATAATCTGTCTGAGTTTGCACTTTTAAAGTTTGTGATTTCTCAAGAACAGCAGCTGATTTTACAAGGCAAATAGTGGCCTTGGCTCCTGCGTTGGAACTGAAATGGCAGTCAAGGAGGGCTGTCTGACATGGACACTGTTAGGATCATTTGAGGTGGAACACCAGGGCTAGAACTAGGTTCTACTACATCTTAATCTCTGTATTTTGAGACCCCACCTAAAGCATTGTGTCCATCTCTGGAGCCTGCAACAAAAGAAGGACATGGAACCATTAGAACAGGTCCAGAGGAGACCATGAGGATGATCAGAGGCTGGAGCACTTCTGCTGTGAAGAGAGATTGAGAGAGTCAAGGCTGGTCAGTGTGCAGAAGAGAAGGCTCTGGGAGAGACCTTAGAGCAGCCTTCCAATACCTGAAGGGAGGCTGCAGGAGAGCTTGAGAAGGGCTTTTGACAAATCTTTGTAGTCACAGGATGAGAGGCAATGGCTTCAAACTAGAAGCAGCTCAATTTAGATTAGACATTAGAAAGAAATTCTTTACAGTGATTGTGGTCAGGCACTAGATAAGGTTGCCTGGAATGAGGCCTTGATCAGCCTGGTCTAGTGTGAGGTGTCCCTGGCCATGGCTGGAGGATTGGAACTAGATGAGCTTTTAAGGTCTGTTCCAAGCCAAACCATTCTGTGAATCTCTGAGTTTCTATATTTGATCTTTTTTGTCTTTCCTTATTTTCACAGCGAGCCCTTCAAGATCCCAATGTGGCAGCTTTCATGGTTGAACCAATTCAAGGTGAAGCAGGTGTGATTGTTCCTGACAAAGGCTATCTGCTGGGAGTGCGGGAGCTGTGCACAAAGCACAATGTAAGGAACTGGCTGTGAGAGGGAGGTTTAAACATTGCCCACTGTGCTGACTGGCATCTCTTGTGAGGTCATCCTGCTGTGCAGGGTACAGGGCTTCATCACCTGCTTAATCATTGCCTTTTCTTTCAGTGGAATAGGGTGCGGGTACTTCCTGTATTTCCTGGAGATTCCTCTCCTGGAAGTACCTAGGGCACATTTTTCACTCTTTCTTACTGCTGTTACCATTTCCAGTTCCTGATGCATGTTGGAACTGCATTTACTTTAAGTTAATTTAACTTTTAATTTCTTTTTCACATGCTAAGTTGTCTCCAGGAGGTTTAGAGGAGGTAAAGCAAGTACCTCGATGTCCTCCATGTAATGCAGCTGGAAAGTCTTCCACTTCTGTGTATAGTTCTGTTGTGTTGTTTGAATGGAGCTGGCCATGAGAACAAAAGTTTTACTGTTATATATATGGATTTTTTCTTCCATTTTATCTCTGTAAAGGTCCTGTTTATTGCTGATGAAGTGCAGACTGGTTTAGCCAGAACAGGGAAGATGCTAGCTGTTGACCATGAAAATGTGAGACCTGATCTAGTTCTCCTTGGAAAGGCCCTTTCTGGTGGCTTATATCCTGTGAGTAACAACAAAACATTTGTGTTGAATCATGATTGTTAAGTAATTAACACTGAAAGTCTACCAAGTGAAGGACCAAGAAATTGAATGTTTGTTATGCTTGGAAATGGATGTTTACAAGATTAACTAGGATTTATGACCCAACCTGGGTGAGGTACATAGGAAACCAATGGAATATATAATATTGCCTTTAGAGCTGAAATGGCTTTGTTAGTGTCCTGAACTTTCTAGGTTGATACTTTTGAGTTGTTAGGGTGGCAAGTGGCTACATACCATCCTCTTAGGCTGGTGATTTTCAGGTGTTTTAGTCCTTGTCAGTTGAATAAAATTTGATGTCCTATCAGGAAAAGAAGTAGTTGGCCTTTCCTTCTTTATTTACTGGTTAAATCTTTTGTCCACTCTCTGGAGAGCAGTTTATTACAGCCTTGCTGTGATTAATTTCTAGATGAATTCTGTGAAGGGCAAGAGAACCCCTAATGTGTATTAAAACAAAGCAATTTCTGAACAACTGGCATTATGTCACCTGTTTGGCTTGGCCACATGACTGATTTTATCCTCTTGGAGTGACCTAAATTCCTGCTGATTAGTCTGGGAATTACAACATGCCTTGAACTGTTTTTGCTGATTAAAGGTGCTTCTGAGTTGTTAAAAAGAGTATTGAAGCTTAAACTCAGTTTGGAGAAGCACCCCTCAGCTGTAAGCTGTTGGCTTTGCTGGCAGCACAGCTCAGTGTGTGTAAGGGATTAGGCTGCTCCGACTGCCAGCAAGCTCTCCTCTGGGCAGAGCTGGCAGTGTAAACGTCTGCAGGCTGAAAATGATCCTTCCCCAGCCCTGGGGAAGACCTCGCTGCAGGTTGAATTTACTGTTCTAAATATATTATGTAAACAAACTGGCCTTGCTGTTTTAGATCTCAGCAGTCCTGTGTGATGATGAGGTGATGCTGACCATCAAGCCTGGTGAGCACGGCTCTACGTATGGAGGAAATCCATTAGCTTGCCGCGTGGCCATAGCAGCGCTGGAGGTTTGTGTCTTGTAGTGGAGATTGGGTCCCAGAGGAACAAGGGTGTCACACTGGCACAGTCTCTGCTTAAAGAAGTTATGTTTGTTACGCTACAAGTAGAAATCTGGCTTAAAGTAAGAATGGAAAATGGCAGGTGGTTAACTGCTTGCATGGATCACCAAAAAAAAATCTAAAATCTTTACTGGAAATGTGTCTTAATTTCTGTGTGCTTAAATGACAAAACAAAAGTCATCCAGGGGAGGTTTGAAGGCAGTGATGTAAATTCAATAAAATAGTTTCACTGATTTCATAAAGACAGTGGTAAATGCCTTATTTTACTGTCCCATACTGCAGAGGCTGTTGCTGTGTGAGCTTAGTTAGCTCAAAGAGAAGCTTGTAAAATTCTTGTCTAGAGTCCCTACTTTAATTATTCTGTGAGTGCACAACTATGTGTCATGCAAGTCACTCAAAGCCTCATCATTACCCAGTGTGTGCACCTGCACAGATTAACTGTCTTCAGAGGTTAATCATTTACTTGTAAATAATGGCAAATGAAAAGCAGTTAATTGGTAATAAAGATTCAGAGAGATGAATGTTTGCTCTAAACCCTAATGAGTAAATGCTTACACTACTTTGCCTGGATGTGAAGCCACCACAATGCTGTTTTGGATGCAGCAGCAGCTGTAGTGTCATTGGTCATCCCTTCCAGCATGGGGCACAGAACAATGCCATTTCCTTCACCTGACTGGAGATCTGACTTTCCTTTAGGTAATTGAAGAGGAAGAGCTGGCTAAAAATGCAGAAATAATGGGTAGCATACTAAGAAACGAGCTGATGAAGACACCATCGGACATTGTAACGTCTGTAAGAGGAAGAGGACTGCTCAATGCGATTGTCATCCGGGAAACCAAAGGTGAGGAAACACAGACACAGCACTTAAACTGAAAGGGTCTGAAGGGAAGGAGGTGGCTTACAGGCATCAAGTTTGGGTTCAGATCTGCACTGTGGTGCCTATGGAAAACTTACTCAGGCTGACTGTGGGCTCGGCTTTCTTAACAGTCTGAACAGTTTTGCTTTGAATTATTTAACTTATAATTTTATAATGTTCAAAACTGATAGTGAAGCTAACTCCCATCACAGAGCCTTTTGTCCCGCACCTGGGGAAAACTGGCTGCAAAGCAAACAGTGTCAGGTTATGGAAAGATTAGCTGAGGATAGTTCCAGAATAGTTGAGTACAGTCAGTACAGGCAGGCACAGGGAAGGAAAATGCTAATGACTCAGAACACCTTGAATTAGATCAGAAAATGGCTCAGTAGCTAGAGCAGCCAATTATTTTTATCCTGAGTATGCAAAGTGACGAAGTGCTGCAGGGAGCTGGTGTAGTTTCTTAAGACATGACAAGTTTGAGTCCAGTCATAACTGTCACCTTGTCCAAAGTTCCCTGACCTCTTTGCATGGGCCCTGGTTTTAAATTTGTTGCTGTATCTACACAAGCACTCAGCTGTAAAGGAGCAAAATCTGTTGTGCTGGAGGCAGACTCTTGAGCCCGTTCAGACTGCAGCTTTGGAGCAATTTCACATGTTCACTGTGAATTCTGGGGAGCTGCTCAGAAGTGACTCCTTCATTTGTGAACATACTTCAGCTTTTCACTGCCGGGTGGCAAATCATACAACCATAGAACTGCTTAGCTTGGAGAAGACCTTTGAGATCTTCCAAGTCGAAGCTTTAGGATCTAGTCCAAAGAGTTCAGTCTGGCTCCATGTGCTGCAACTGTGACACTTTTTCTGCTGTAAAGTGTCATCTGAATTCTGCTTGTCCTGGGTCAAAGGGCTGAGCAGCATAGTCTTAGGGCATTTACAACAGAAATCAGCTTTGTGTCAGCTGCTGCTGGGGGTATGAGGAGAGGCAGAGGCTTGAAAATCAAAATCAGCATTTGCTACTGATGGGTAAAGCCTCAGTAAAGGGTCAGACCTTTATAAAGGTGCTGATGAAGAGTGGATGATTCACGAATCGCTCTGTGGTTTTGCACTGACTGCAGTGCCCCGGGACAGCAAAGCTCTTCTCCAGTGCTAAGCCTCCTGGGTTGGCAGCAGTGAGTTATAATCCCCTCTTCAGCTACATGGGCACTTGGGCTTTTTAAAAATGTTTGTCCAAAATTTCAAAAGATATTTTTATATTGGGGGTGTTTTGGGTCCCATCAGGTGGCCATGGAGCAGGTGTTTGGAGGTGCAAGGACCACAGTGACTGAGGCTCCCAGTTTCTCTCCAAGATGAGATTAGGAAGAAATTCTTATCAGTGAGGGCAGTGAGACACTGTCTCAGGTTGCCTAGGGAGGTTGTGGATGCCCTCTCCCTGGAGGTGTCCAAGGCCAGGTTGGATGAGGTCCTGAGCAACTTGGCCTATTAGAGGGTGTTCCTGTCCCTGGCAGGGGCTTTAAGGAGGGATTTGAATCTGGGTTAGCTGTGAATTGTAACGAGGCCAATATTACTAAATAGTTTATTAAAGATATAAAGGAAAATTCCCCAAACTTATTTACAATCAGCACACAGGTTGGTAAAACTACTTTTGCAGAATGTATCTATACAATCAGGTTGACTTCAATAACTTTAGAAAAGTTTTAGAAATGGAAGCTATTGAAGAGAGTCTCACAGCACAAACTGCCACTCAGAGGTTAAACACAAGCGTAAACCTTCACAAACTTTAGAGAGTTAATGTACTCACCATTCTATGTCTCAGTACTGGCAATCCAAAATTATATGCAGATGCACAAATGAGGAAAGCATAGTCCTGGTGCCGTGGTGGCCTTTCCACGTGGTGATGGCATGGGGGGGAGTTCAGATGGAGCAGGTTATCTGAGAAGATCCACCGACACGAACTCTCAGGAAGCTACCGGATGGGTCAGCACCTGGGCAAGACAGGATCCAGGCTTGTGGGCTGGAGCAGCCCGGTGGGCAGCCGAGCAGCAAGAGGGTCTGCCCTCGGCTGGAGCCGCAGGTCCGGGAGGCGCTGGGCGCTGCTAGGCTGGACCAGAGTCAACCCAACTCAGGCTCGGCTGAGCTAAGGCAGGTAGCTGCTTCCCGGAGTGGGGCAGGCAGTTTCAGATGCTTGGCTCAGTTCGGGAGACAGACAGCGCCGGCGTCTTCTGTTTGTGGGAGAGGCAGCTGCAGGCGGTGCAAAGGCACACCAGGCACGACACGGGGAAAGAGAGAGAGGGCAGGGCAAGGTGGGTATGTAGGTACGTGTTTAGGACGTGCAGAGACATCTTTTAGGTCTGAGGTGGACCTTCCATTGCAGGCTCAGACTAGGTTAGCGTTCAGGTCCCTTCCAACCCGCGCGATGATTCTGTGCTCTTTTGCTGTTCCCTGCAATTGCAGACTATGACGCCTGGAAGGTCTGCTTGCGGCTGCGCGACAACGGACTGCTGGCCAAACCCACGCACGGTGACACCATCCGACTGGCACCACCGCTCGTGATTAAGGAGGATGAAATCAGAGAGTGCATTGAAATAATTCATAAGACCATTCTGTCATTCTGAACACATGGCTTTAAAAGTCCATCTGAGGGGCCCAAGGTGGTGTGTTGAAAGGCGTGTGCTGAACGCCTGCTCTTGGAGCAAGCGTCTCTCATTCCTTGTATCTAAGAAGATTTGACTCTTAAAACATAGCTATGTCTTTAAATTATAGTGGCTCTAAAGAAAATAAAGAATTCCCAATCTTGGAAACAAAGTGACGAGGTTCTGTTCGTCAAGTTGTGTACTCACAGAACTATTAAGTCAGAACGTTTGAGGAGAGATATGTGTAGAAATCTTTAATTATTGTAACTCTTGCCCGAAATGTAAAGTGTCATTTATGTGTGTTTTAAGAAGGGTGATCTTGCCCTCTTACATCACTCCAAAACATCACGTTTTGCATTTTTTTGCTCCTTAATGAGATGCCTGCAGGGTGAAAGGACTTGTCATTATGGCCAAATTTCATTTCCCATTTTCAGCTAGACAGAACTCATGCTCGGGTTGCTGAGGTGGGTGCTGCACTTGTTAACTTCAACACTGAGCTGCCTTCCATCCCTGCAGTGCTTTTGCTGTTTGACAAGAGATGCTGTTTGCAAGAGTGATCTGAGTGCTTAGCTTTGCACTCCTGTAAAACAGGCCTGCCTCTATGGATCTGGTTTTGCTGCTATAAAACCTTCCATAATCCACATGCTTGTATTAAAACCTGCCTTGCATTAACACATAAAAGTTCATGTGGAACTGAAATGTACAGAGTGTTGCCAGGGAGCAACCACATAGAAACCTGCTGCAGTTCTGCAGAGAGCTGGCTGCCAGTGCTGCCTTTGTGTACTCCTATCAATCTCTGTGTGGAAGCTTCTGCTGTGCTTTTGTACAGGGCAAGTTCTGCACTATCATGCCTCAGGACGCTGCCAACAGAGGGTTCTGTGTGCAGTTTTTAGTTGGCTGCTACTCCTGCACTAGGTTGTTTTCTCATATTTCTTGACTGAGCTGATTTTAGCTGAGCCTGAGCTCCGATTAGTCACTGTTAGTGCAAAGTGTTCCCTTTGCCAGGCAGCGGGATGAAATGCAGCCACATTTTTGTAATTGGAAGTGGTAAATAATCCCCTGGTACTTTAGAGGCAACCTAGTTTGTGGAAATGCACCAATTCAGGGTCACAGAACCACTCACCCTGAATTGTTTTGGGAGAGACGAAAGGAGTAATCATCTGCTGTGGATGAGGTAAGACTGATTCCAGATGGGTGCAGAGGGTGATGTGCTGCTGTGACTGCTAAGCTTAGGAAGAAGAGCAAGGGGGAAAAGATGTTGCCTAGGAAGTTTGGCATTTCTGAAGTCTGTGGAATAACTCAGAGAAACTGTAGTGTAAACAGCGTTTGTGGAGTCCCTTCAGGGACTGAAAGGTAACCCCCTCCCCCCAACAATCCTCATCAAACAAAAACTTCACTTCTGTAGCATAATAGGGCTGACAAGGAAAAGGATATGCTCAGGTCTGTTCCCCTGCTGCAGTTACAGCTGTGTCATTGTGTGCCTCATTGCCGGGGAGGGCTGCAGGGCAGAAGACTCCATTTCAGTGCTTCCCTGTCATTGCTGCTAGGAAGTCTCCTGCCATGTTCTCCATCTGTCTCTTGCTCCCTGTTTGTGGTGTCCACCAGGCCACAGGGAGCAGGCATCACTGAATGTCTGTGCAACAGCCTTGGATATGCATAAAGTTTATTGTGACTCTTTCAGTCATTGCTCTTCCTCCAACTGAAATTGTGATTCTTTCCTAAGAGCCCTTGTTCTGCAGCTCACTGTGAGCTCTGTCTGTGCCCTCACCAATGCTGAGCAGAGCTAGACAAATTCACTTGGCTTGCATGCTACTGCTCTGTGCTGTGGTTTGGGTTTTCCTGCAGTAGCACGTTTTTATCTCTCAGCCTCTGCTCCCAGACTCCCTTTGGTGCAAGCAGTTTTGAAGAGCAGCTTTGAGGCTGTTTCCCCCATTTTCTGTCTGTGTAATAAGCATGAATTACATGCATGTCAAGTCTTATGGTCTGCTCTGCTGACTTTCATTCTCTGCTACTATTTCTCTGACTTCTGGTCATCAATCTGAGCTCTACTCTTGTCCAATCCACTTTCAGATTGTGGGTTTATGAGGCCAGACTGCTCAGAACTTGAGACCTTACCCTACAGCAGACCATTGCTGACTGATTTCTGGGCTTTTTATTCATCTTACAGTAGCTTCATGGATCCAATTGCTTTGCAGGCTCATGAAAATCAAGATATTTATAGCCTTTCTGCAGACGAGTCAAAAGCTGCCATCCTAAATTGCCCCTGCTTAATGTCAGGGTAATTGATGAGTTTTCCATTTCAACTTGAAAGTTTTGCCAGTTGCTGTCAGCTCTGCCTTCTTCCCACAGTCGCAGCGGTCTGTGTGGGGTGGATGTTCAGAACCTGCCTGAGCAGCTCAGAAATTTGGGAACAAGACTGAGGATGCTGAGGCCCCCAGAACTCATTGGCATGTTCAGAGCCTAAGCACATGTTCCAGGTGGCCAGGGCCCTTGCCAAGGTACAGTGGCAGGTGGTTCTCTTCTGATAGTGGACAGGTTGTGCATCCAGGATGGCTCTGAGTGATTCCCATGTCCTACACAAGTGCATTCGGCTGGCTGAATATGAGCCAGTGTGTGCCAAGGTAGCCAACAGCATTCTGGCTTGTGTCAGAAATAGTGTGTGGACAGCAGGATGAGGACAGGTGATATTCCTCCTGTACTTCTCACTGGGGAAACTCCACCTCAAATACTGGGTTCAGCTTTGGGCCCCTCACTACAAAGACCTTGAGATGCTGGAGTGTGTCTGAAAAAGGGAATGAAGCTGGTGAAGGGCCTGGAGAACAGGTCTGGTGAGGAGCAGCTGAGGGACCTGGAGTTGTTCAGCTTGGAGAAAAGGAGTCTGGGGGGAGACCTTCTTGCGGTCCACAAGTCCCTGATAGGAAGTTGGAGTGAGCTGGGGGTCAGTCTCTTCTCTCAAACGACAAGCAATAGGACAAGAGGAAACAGCCTCAAGTTGCACCAGGGGAAGTTTAGACTGGACACTAGGAAAGCTTTCTCAGCTGAAGGGGGTTTCAAGCCCTGGAACAGGCTACCCAGGGAAGTGGTGGAGTCACCATTCTTGAAGGGATTTAGAAGCTGTGTAGAAGTGGTGCTGGGAGACATGGTTTAATGGTGACCTGGCAGCCACAGAGTTTACTGTAGCACAGAAAGTGGGTTTTAGCTGTCTGTTAGCAAGCACAGACTGGGATTTGGACAGTTTTCAGTGACGCTGCTTAATGCTCTCATACTCAAACATAGCTGCTTGTATAATTGTGTTTGTAAAGTCAGTCACAGGTTTTGTTGTCTGGGGTCTTAACTAGCCTTAGAAATGTTCCTCAGGGCTTTTATTACCAAAACCCCCACAGACAACTGAAGTGCCCGTAGGTGCTTAGTGCCAGAAATTCAGCACGATCAGGTTGGTACTTGTTCCATGTGTCGCTCACATGTATACAGCTTCGCCCAACAGCCCTGAGAGAAGCTGAACTTGAGGGAGACCACACTGAAAATAATTACAAATTAGTGTAACATCTACACTGGATTGTGGAAAGAAAATATGTAAGACCAAAGAGGATAGATTTAGACTAGGTACCAGGAAGACTTTTCTTTAAGCTGAAGGTGGTGAAACACTGGCCCAAGTTGCCCAGAGAGGTGGCAGATGCCCCATGCTTGGAACTGTTCCAGGTGAGGTTGGATGGGTCTCTGAGCACCCTGATCTAGTTGAAGATGTCCCTGCTCACAGCAGGGGGCTTGGACTCAATGACCTTTAAAGGTCCATTCCCATCCAAACCGTTTGATGATTCTATGATTTTATAAAATGAGTTGGTTTTCTGTGCCATGACTTCGTAGGAGGCTCAGAGAGTGCCCTGCCTGTGCCTCCCCAGTGCTTCTCCAGCACTTCCTTTTCTTCACCTTAGCTCAAGCTGAGCCTTTGGAAATGGCATCTCTTTGGTGATGCTTTTTGCTGCTGCCATCACAATTTATTTTCAAAATGCTGCTTGCAAGAGATGTGTGCTGCCTGTCCAGAGGGTTCAGGTTTCTTTAGCAGGAGCTATGCAGCAATAACTGCTTCTGAAGGCACAGGTTGTGTAGCTACAAAATGTTGCTTTAGGCGTTTGGCTGTAAAGGCTTCATCTGTTTCCAGCCTATCCCCTGCACATGTTTTAGTGCAGTGGCCTCTGGTGTTTCTCTACTTCAGCTTTGTGAAATACTTTTCTAAATGAAGAGTCACTCTGCCCTTGGTGCTGTGCAAACACCCTCGAGAGCCAAACCAGCATTCCGTGGGCAGCCAGGGCAGCTCTTGGCTTCACTGGAGGCTTTGTGTGCAGAAATAGTGCCCGCTTGTGCCAGGCACCTCTGCACTTGGGCAAGAGAAGTGTGTGTGAGTTTTGGCACAAAATCATGGAATGTACACACTGGCATAAAAAAATTAAATACATGACTCTGTTTATGAGTAAGTCTGAACCCAAATTGAAAGCACCATGTGAAACACTAGAAGAGCAGCAGAGTGGACAGCAGGGAGATAGGGAAACACACAGTGTAGGTTTTCCTTTTGTTCCCTTCTTGCTGGTGATCTTGGGAACCATGCTTGTGACATTGTCTTTTGCCCGGGTGTGATGGTTTGGGAGTTACCTGCCCCTCTCCACAGTGAATTCACCCAGCCTAGACTCATGCAGCTGGAAGCTAAGGCCTGAAGCTTTCTATTCACAGCTCAGCAGCTCAAGCAGATAGTTACAATGGATTACAAACATTTACAGCTATATTCAGAAATGGACAAGTTAAAGGTAATACAGAAACACAATGCCCCTCCCAGCGACCAGAGTGCCCAAGAGGGGCTCCCAACCACCCTGACACCTTATCCCCACCTCCCAGAATCTACCTTACATGCAAGGTGAACTGGAAAGATTGGCAGGGCAGTTAGAAATGGAATGATTAGTTGGGTTACACAGATCCAAGCAGAAGCCAGGGAGAGAGAGAGGCAGACACCATCAGACTCCAACAGACAGACCCACACTGTCCTATCTATGTTTGTGCCCTTGCTCTCATACATCTCAGTACACCTGTGAGTGAAGTAGACATCAGCAGTCTTTGCTTTTCACAGTCTATCATCTAATTTTTCTCATTAAAATATTCCAATTAGAATCATAGAATCAGTCAGGGCTGGAAGGCACCACAAGGAGCAGCCAGTCCCAACCCCCCTGCCATGCCCAGGGACACCCTACCCTAGAGCAGGCTGCCCACAGCCTCATCCACCCTTGCCTTAAACGCCTCCAAGGAGGTGGCCCCAAACACCTCCCTGCAGGGGCAACCCATTCCAGGGCCTCACCACTCTCATGGTGAAGAACTTCTTCCTCACCTCCAGCCTCAATCTCCTCACCTCCAGCTTTGCTCCATCCCCCCCAGTCCTCTCACTCCCTGACAGCCTCAAAAGCCCCTCCCCAGCTTTTCTGTAGCCCCCTTCAGATCCTGGAAGGCCACCAGAAGGTCCCCTGGGAGCCTCCTCTTCTGCAGCCTGCACAGCCCCAACTCTTTCAGGCTGTGCTCACAGCAGAGCTGCTGCAGCCCTCTGAGCATCCTCGGGGCCCTTCTCTGCACACCTCCAGCATCTCCACATCCCTCTTGTCCCAGGGGCTCCAGCACTGGATGCACTACTCCAGGTGGGCTCTCAGCAGAGCACAGCAGAGGGGCAGAATCCCCTCCCTGGCCCTGCTGCCCACACTGCTCCTGCTGCAGCCCAGGATCTGGGGCTCAAGCCAGCACACTGGGCTTCTTTTCAGCTGTGAACACAGCAATTCCTATAATCAATCAGCATTTTCTCCAGATGAAAATTACCAAAATAGATTACTTAATTACTTGGTCATGATCTGGTAAGGAGTTGCACATCTTGAACCTGTTAGAAGTTTCCATGATGAAGCAATCTCTGTTTTGTTTGTGTTGTAGCAGCAATGTCAGTGGCTCATAAGTAGAAAACCAGACCTTGGTTGTGGTTTGCATTTTTTAATGTTTGCTCTTTGGCTTCTTGTTCCCTGCTCACCTTTTCCATCTCCTCGGCAGCAGATGGAGCCAGAAGCTCAGCTTTCCGCTAAGAGCTTACTGCTGAGTGTAGACTTTCTTGGAGTTTGTGACCCCTGGGGACTTGCCTTTGGTCTTTACTAACACAAAACCGGGACACGAGCTTCAGGGTCCTCTCTGGGAGCTGCCTCAGCTTGTGGTGCACACTCCTGTGGCTGATCTTGTGCGAAGGGGACTGTGAACAGACTTTCTTTATCTCTTGTGTTGCAGACACCCAGCAACTCCTATCTGTTGTCCTATGGCTGATAAGGGTGTAGGGACAGCTGAGAAGAGAGAAAGAACAAAAAAACAACTTTTCCTTCTCATGGAAACAAATCAGAAGGTAGAAATTCGAGACAAAACTTTAAATATTTCTTTAAACTGAGAAAATGCATTCCCTGGCCCTCCATGTGGCACTTCAACCCAAAACGAGAGGTTACCCAGTTGGAATTGTGTTTGTACAGTAAAAAGAGGTGTTTTGCTAAATGTTCCCTTGGCCTTCAGCATGGAAAAGCAGACAAGAAGAAGATGTTATGGACACAAACTGGAACGCAAGACGTCCCACCTGGACAGGGGGACAAAGCTTTGCTGTGAGAGTGATGGAACCCTGGAGCAGGCTGCCCAGGGAAGGTTGTGGAGGCTCCTTCTCGACAGGCTTTCAAAACCCACCTGGATGTGATCCTGTGTGCCCTGCCCTGGGTGATGCTGCTTTGGCAGGGGGATTGGATGAGCTGACCTTCAGAGGCCTCTCCCATTCTCCGAATCTATTGATCAGTGAAAAATCCCTGGTAGTGCTCTGGTAGAAAGCTGACAAAGCTACTGTGCTGGCCAGCAGCTGACAGGGGGCTTGGCATCTGCACCAAAGGCTTGAGAGCAGTAACCTGCACTGCTTCTGTGAGGCAGCAGCAGGAAGCTACCCAAGCCCCACACAGTCAGATAGTGCAGGAGGTCAAGGAAGAGCTCCTGACCTGGGCCACTGGCTGAAACTCTCCCTTGCTTTTCCTTCCCCATGCAGATGATGATGCCTTTACTGTCATCCTTGAGGGAGCCTGCTCACAGCCTGCAGCATGATCAGTGCTAATGCAGCACAGAAAAAAGGTGACCATAAGGAATCCTGCTCAGTCCTTTCCCTTGATGGTCTCTGTCCATCTGCTTGGGCTTGTTTGGAGAGATCTGAGCAGCAACTGTGCTGTCTGGAAAATCCCTGGGCTGGTATGGGCACCAGTCCAAACAAATAAGGGTAGAAAGCAACTCCTACTCATTCCTGTACAAAATCCTGTCAGTCTGCTGTGACTTGGGCTGCTAGAGAGTCCCTCCAGAGTACTGACCCTTTGCACAGTGACTAAGCCAAACAAAGGCCTGGACCTTGGATGAACTCCCAGCCTCTCCTCAGGGTCTGACACATGGGGGACCTGATGCTGAAGCTAACACAGTCATTTGGAATAGCTGTGAGATGAGAAAGGGGGAAAGCTGGCTCCGTTCTCCACCTCGGCTCGGAAGAACAGAAGGAGCTGCATGCAGGAGGGGATAACTTCAGAGGGTTGGAGCACCTCCACTATGGGGACAGGCTGGGAGAGTTGGGGCTGTTCAGCTGGGAGAAGAGAAGGCTCCAGGGGGACCTTACAGAAGCTTTCCAGTATCTGAAGGGGGCTGCAAGAAAGCTGAGGAGACCTTTTACAAGGGCTGGCAGTGACAGGGTGAGAGGGAATGGGTTGAAGCTGAGTAAGGGAAGATTTAGAGTGGAGATTAGGAAGAAATTCTTTACATTAAGGGTGGTGAGACACTGGGCCAGGCTGCCCAGGGAGGCTGTGGATGCCCCTTCCCAGGAGGTTGGATGAGGCCTGGAGCATCCTGGGCTAGTGGGAGGTGTCCCTAGCCATGGCAGGGGGTTGGAGCTGGATGAGCTCTCTGAGGTCCCTTCCAACCCAGCCCATTCTGTGATTCTAAGAACTTGTCCTCTAACACTCAGTTCCCTGTCTGCTGTAGTTATTTCCAGGGGGCACTGCCCTGCCTTAGGTGAGTTGTTCCAGAGCCTGTTTTGCAGTGAGGAGTAAAGCTGTGGCTCAGAGGGACTGTCCAAGAACGGTGGGCAGCAAAGAGTCATTCTCTGAGGCTCTCCTTGCTGCTGTAATGTCGCCACTGCCTGGTCAATAGGTGTTAAGGTGTCTCATAGAATCATAGAATGGGTTGGGTTGGAAGGGACCTTTAAAGCTCATCCAGTCCAACTGCCCTGCAGTCAGCAGGGACATCCCCAACTAAAGCAGGTTGCTCAGAGCCCCAGCCAACCTGACCTGGAATGGTTCCAGGCATGGGGCATATCCCTCCTCTCTGGGCAACCTGGGCCAGCCGTTCACCACCCTCAGTACAAGAAATGTCTCCCTTCTATCCAGTCTAAATCCCCCCTCTTTTAGTTTCAAACCATCACCCCTTGGTCTTCACAACAGTCCCTGTTAAAATGTGTGTCCCCAGCTTCCTGATCAGCCTCTTTAAGTACTGAAAGGCTGCAGTAAGGCCCCCCAGAGCCTTCTCTTCCCCATGCTGAACAACCCCAACACTCTCTGCCTGTCCCCATAGTGGAGGTGCTCCAGCCCCCTGAAGTTACCCCCTCCTGTGTAGGGTTCCTTCTGTTCCTTGAGCTGAGGTGTAGAACCAAGCCAGCTTTCCCCATTTCTCATCTGACAGCCAGATCAAACAGTGGCTTGGTCTATCATTTTCTGATCTCCTCCACCTGCTCCAACAAGTCCATGTCTTTCTTGTGCTGGGGAATCCAGAGCTGGACACAGTGCTGCAGATGAGTAGAGAGGGAGAGTTTGGCCCCTCGGTCTGTGCTGAAGATGCTGTCAGCATCACAAGGATGCTGTAGGAGTTTCTTCAATGTTCAGAAATCGTCTTGAGGCCACTGAGTGAGAAGATGCACAGGAATGGTGCCCTTACCACTGCTACCCCCTGCAGCCAGAGGTCTCTGTGTGGTGACAAGAGCATCTCTTGTACAGGATTCCTCTACAGGTGTTCATCTTTTAGCCTAAGCAACAGTCAGCCCTTGTTAAATGTGAAGTACTTGATATTTTGGGAGCATTTTGGAATAATGTGTGAATAGCTCAGCTTCCCCAAAAAGGGCCTGCTTTCAGTCCCAGCCTGATGGAGGACAGCTGAGGAGGTCACAAAGCACCACCTTTTAACAGCAGCTATGTGGCAGCTCCTGTCTTCTCTGATGAGAACTGCTCATCTTTCTGAGTAACAAGGACAGAGTGAGTCCCACAGGCACTGCCCAGCTCTGGCACCACGGGCAGGAGCAGGAGCCACTGTGTGGGTGCAGAGACCTCTCACTTTTTCATCCAGCCTTGGCCAAGACCAAACATCTGGCAGAAGATGAGTAGTTGTGCTGCATAGGAGATGCACAACGGCAGGCAGACTGCCCTTGGGGTGAGTGAACCTTGTGGGAGTAGATGGTTGTGAGAAGCAGCCTTTATTTGAGACTGTGTTGTTCACATGGACAGGAAGCCACTGGAGGAGGATCCAGCTCTGTTCCCCTTTTCTCTTCACAAAAACTCTCAATTTTGGCTGCTCGCTCTGGTCTAAGGAGTGGGGCAGTGTTAACCATTCAGTGGCCAGTTCCTCTTGGGGGGGTCCATACCAGCTAATCCTTCAGCAGATACCCTGGTGAGGAAGGGGTGGTAGACAGTCCTGGGTCACTGCTGGGGAGCTGGTGCTTGATGAGTGGCAGTGAGCTGCAGAGGGTCACCCAGCTTGATGCAGGTTAGGTGCCACAGCCCTACTGCTGAGCACAGCAGCCTCTGCCTCTACAGCACAAGGAATGTTTGTGCTTTCCTTCTGCCACCACATTTGCCTACAGGCTCTTGAGACATCAGTGAGCATCTCTGACCGGGCCCGTGCCTGGCATCACAGGATCAGGATTCCTCCTCTGGCATCTGAGCAACCAAGTGAGTAATCCTCATGTAAGTGATGCTAACAGACAGGCAGGGCTGCAAACTTGCCTTGTACAAAGCAGAATATGATAAAGGGAACAAGGGAAAGGGACACTGCAAATGGTGCTGTGGTAAGCAAGGCATCCCACTGCTTCGTGCCCCAGGGGAGGCTGTGTGTGTGCATGGACCACAGCCATGCCATCAGGACATTTTGTATTGTCTAGACTGCAGCTGGAGTGCAGACACAGAGCTGTGGCCTTGCTGATACGCTCCTTGATCTCTCCCTCTCTCATCTGCAGGAGCAGCTCCTTCCCATCAAGGTTACAGGCAGTGTGAGAAGGGGATTGGTTTTTGCATGCGGTACAAATGCTGAGCAAAGATGCTCGGGGTTGAGTTCCCAGCTCTGAAGTTACCCTTCAGGAGTACAGGAATGAAAATAAGATTGCAGGCAAATTGGGCAGGCATTCCTGTGCAGCCTCCACATTTGGAGCAGTCTCTGCATCATTCAAGACATCAGGGGGGCACAGAGTGACCTCTCCAAGTGCACTTATGAGTGCTTATAGAATCAGAACTGTTAGTGTTGGAAAAGACTTTGAGAGGAGAGATTGCTTCATCATGGAAACTTCTAACAGGTTCAAGATGTGCAACTCCTTACCAGATCATGACCAAGTAATTAAGTAATCTATTTTGGTAATTTTCATCTGGAGAAAATGCTGATTGATTATAGGAATTGCTGTGTTCACAGCTGAAAAGAAGCCCAGTGTGCTGGCTTGAGCCCCAGATCCTGGGCTGCAGCAGGAGCAGTGTGGGCAGCAGGGCCAGGGAGGGGATTCTGCCCCTCTGCTGTGCTCTGCTGAGAGCCCACCTGGAGTAGTGCATCCAGTGCTGGAGCCCCTGGGACAAGAGGGATGTGGAGATGCTGGAGGTGTGCAGAGAAGGGCCCCGAGGATGCTCAGAGGGCTGCAGCAGCTCTGCTGTGAGCACAGCCTTTGAGGGATGGGCACTCCACCACCTCCCCAGGCAGCCTGCTCCAATCC
>VWZI01019789.1:0-15643 GCA_013396835.1 Psilopogon haemacephalus
CTTATGGTCCCTTCCAACCCTGACTGATTCTATGATTCTATGAAGCATTGATGATAAGGCTGGATGTGGCTTTCAGCAACCTGATATAGCAAAGACATCCCTGCTTGTGGCAGGGGGGTTGAACTAGCTGATACTTGAGGTCCCTTCCGACACACCCTGTTCTATAATCAAGCAGTAACCAGTTGTTTATGATCAGTGAAAATGTTTTAAAATCAGTCTTCCTGTCTCTGGACTAGGGGCTGTCAAACGTTTTGGAATCTCTTTTCTAATATGTCAGAATATTGCCTTTATGTTTTCAGAGCAGATAACCCCCTTAGTCATGTTGCTACTCTTTCTGACATGTAGACCTCTCTTGATGATTTTATTCACAGTTCCTAAAATCAGTAGACAATGTTTGCATTAAATACATTAACTTCTGTTCCTAAACATTGTCTTGGAAAAACACATAGAGCAAGTGAACAATAACTGGTGATGGTTTCTTACTGCACATCTACCTTGTTAAAGAAGTGAAAGACTAATGTCAGAAGAATGCTGTACCTACCGTTCTTCAGTAGCTCCATAGAAAAGTCATGAACAAGCAATTCATGACTGTGGTGGTTATGGTTAATTAAGTGTTTATAGTGTAGAATATCATTGCCATGAACTCCATTAATAAGGAATCCATACCAGGGCTTCTGTACAACCCCAAATACCAAATGGTCTTGAGGCACATCCAGATCAACTGCATTGATAACAGAGAGATCCAACTCTTTCATCTCCCCCTCTTGAACCTGACCATGAAAGAAAAAAACAAAACATTAAATTCTTTATAATTAAAAAGAAATTACAGGATTTTAGCATGATATCCTAAGCAGTGTGTGTCTCTTTGTATCCTTCTTCAGTAGCCTTTGAACCACCTACTCATTTCAGCCAGTTTAACAGACATAGAGTAATAAATAGTTACATTTAATTTAAAAAAGAAAAGGACTTTCTCACAATTAATAGAAAAGCTGTACTAGGGAATACACAGAGGAGAAAGCCTTTAAATACATAAATATTTGTAAAAGCGTGGATGCATATAAGTGCATACACGTACACAAACTTTTTATATTACAGTAAGATAAGCTTACACAGCCCTAGTGTGTTGGTCATAGAAATAGTATTTATACTAAAAGCAGCCTTCAGAGAAGGGAGAGGCTGTACCAGGAACACAGAAAACCTCTACAAAAATTGTAAAACTCCTGAGAAATCATAAGAAACAAAATGACACTTCTAGTTTCCAGATTCCTTTATGAACTTAAAAATGTGAACTTTTTTTTCTTTTTTCTTCATCTCACTGCAACTTATCAAACAGAGCTGAGCACTGCTCTAATCTCACTGGAGGCCTGGCCTATCTTACCGGTTACATGTGATATAACTGGACTGTTTCCTGAACTAAACTGAGCTAGGCTGAACTGCACAAAGGACAGGATGCAGAGGAACAAGTGTCAGAACAATGTTCTTACTCATATTAAAGAGTGTTTTCTGGCATAAAATGACAGGCATTTTGATTATTTTCTTACGGTTATATTTCTTGCTATGAATTCTGGGACTTCATCATTGTTTGGGTTGATGAGAACAAAAAATGGAGTCTCTGCTGAGTGATGCAGCCCATCAGTGACATAAACTACAAAGTGGTCTGCTGTTGGCTCCATTCGCATATGTCTGGCTTGTACATAGTTTATGTTCAAGGTTTTCAGTTGCTTCAGCTGAAAGGAAGCTAGAGATTTAAAAGAGATGACAAGTCAGCAGAATAATTTCCTGCCTTCTGGTTTTATGTATCCTAAAAAAAATACTAAAATCTGTCTTTCTTCAAAGAAGAAATACCTTGGATTTTACACGGCCTCAGTCATTTTTTGGCTGAAGGAATCACATTGTGCGTGTTACCGCAGGACACGTGCCCTTCCTCTGAAACAAAAATGCACCCTTCTGCTTCTTGTGGGATTGTGCTACTTCAAATATCTCAGAGCCAAAATAGAAAGACCCAAATACCAGGCAGAAAAAGATCCAGTGTCTTAGTAACACCATTGATTGCTGTTTGATGGACAGATCAGGAAAATGGGGACCAAGAGGTTTGGTTACACTGAGTGTCCAGCTGGAGACACTGGTAACAGTTGGTATCATTACAGATCATGATATGATTGGTTTCACTGAGGCTGAAACTGCCTTATAGTGTTTGAAGGTGAACAAGGGAAAAGACCCAAGTCTACCACTTTTGCAACTTTGCTCTGGAAATTTGCATAGAACCCAGGCTTTTCAAATTCTCAGCTACAGCTAACTGAATGAAGTGTAGGCAAAGAGAAGAGCAGAAGCCTTGCATGGCAGTGAAGGTGAAGGCAAAGAGAGGAGATTAATAACTTATACCATCACTTCTAATAGATTGCAGCTGGAATACATAAAAGAAGGATTGGGTTGTTTACTTCTAGAAACTATTCTTTATATTTGCAGAGCTGTAGTCTCCCTTTGAACTTCCCTCACAATCCCACTGGTCTTCATCTGTCAGCCCCTGCCAACAGTAATGGACACACCGGCAGATGCTTCACTGTGCCCCACTACACAGCCATCTCTAAGCCCTATGTATTTCACCTGCTTGATTACCATATGTTGTAAATACTTACCTACACTTATACCAGCATTACTCTTTTCAAACCCAGGAGAAGGTAGTGTATTTTCAATGTAACCAAACTGGGGAGGAGAGACCAAGACAAACTCTAAGTCATCTGCAGCAGTGTCAGGGTCAGTGGCAAACAAATGGTTGATGGTAAGGGCTGCTGAGGACCCCTCATCCACCACAAACTTTGCACCTGCATGCAAACAATGTGATAGGCATTATTGTTTATTTAGCTCATTTTACCGTGGCTTTTGTTGACAATAATAGAAGTAATAATTAAGAGTTACTGAGGGGTTCTGATTTAGAGTTATTTACTCTCTTTACACCATCCACTCTACTTTTGCCATTATGTAAGTGGAAAGAAGGCAATCATGAAATTATTTTATTGAGAAGTTATTCGGTATGGTTTATGTGCTACTCAAAATCAGTTGTTACCTGTTTGTCAGAGCATTAATTACTGAGAGCTGTTAAGAATTGCTCACAATGAACATTTTTTCATGCATCACTGCTTAATTTCCCTGCTGAAACAATGCTTCCTTCCTAGAGCATTACTTGGGCGAGACCTTGGAAATTACAAAATTACTCACACATATGCTTAAATATTCTCTGGTATATATAACACATATTTAATTCTTATAAACCTACTACATGGAAAATGACAGGCATACAAGAGGCATACCTTTAATATATATGCTACCAACATCACCTAAAGCCCAAGAAATCAGTAGAAATCTCACACAATGGAGTGTTATTGGACTAAATTTATATTGCCAACGTTTCCCTTTTAACTACTTCTGATCTTGAAAAGAACTCACATCTATTAATTTGATCCATTGCATATATAACCAAGACTTGTCTTTATTCACTAGAAGAATTCCTATAGGTAATAAAAGGTTCTCTCCCTTATAATGGCAACAGTCTAAATTTCTGCTTCACACTTTATATGTGCAAGTATTGATAATTTTTGTTCAGACTTAGGTTAGATATGCAGCAGCAGACATGTATGGAGCACACAACATGATAGAAGGGAACAGATCTGAGCACTTTTATCTCTAACCATATGATACAGACATGCAGCTGAAAAGCCACAAGCAGTTACTCATTCTTGCACCTGCAGCTGCATTTCATGTACTAGCCAAATAAAAAAAAAATAATTGTGGAAATTCTGATCAAAACCTTTTTCATGCTGATCTCTTTCTGATGCTAAACAAACAAACATCTTTGTGCTATTAGTCATTACAGTACTGCATAACACACATTACAATGCTATAGTAAGAGGAAGCTTTCACCAATTGCAATTGATGGAGGCTGGTTGTCCACTGGAAGTACAGTGATGTTAAGGTCATATACTGGCAACTGATTGTGAAGTGAAACTGAAGGAGGAAGAGGTCCAGGTCCATGGTAACAGCAGTCTTTCATACGCAGGCCAGCCTCATCATCAGAGACGAGAAAGGTTAAGATCTCAATGGAAGGACTCAGGCCAATCTCTCCACCTGGAAAAAATGTTGCAGTTCAGAAGAAACGTTTTACCAAAACTTCATTAAGAATAACTCTGTGTCCTTTCAGGACACTCTGCAGTATTTAGTCGGAAGAAGAAAACAGCAGCAAAAATTACTGAAATTCTTAATTCTGGCTGGTGGGGGTGCTGTCTGGTCAGGGATTTGGGTTGCTGTTTGTAATTACTTTCCACCAGCTTACTTCTAGAATAAAAAGGTGTAGAAAACTATATAACTAAGTCACTAATAGTTATACTATTACTACTACAATGTTATAATATTTTGGTTGTAATAAAATTGCTAATAGTACTCATGATTTTGTTCTTTGTGCACTAAGGCATACACAAATATACACTTGTGGAGGAGAGATCTTCTCTGCATTCCTTCTTGAAAAGTAGAAAAATATATTTCTTTTATACCTATATGTTTAAAAGCCCCTTATTTCTTTAAGTAATTAAGTGGGGGGAGGAGGGGGTGGGGAAGTATTTTGCATTTTAAAGATAAAACCACACTGTGATTTAACACTATATAGAATTTCTTGTAGTCAAAAAAAGGTGAATATTCATCTAAATTGGAGAGGTAAGCAAATGCTTCAGGTTGTTAGTTTTCTGTTAAAACTCAGCATTCTCATTCACAGTGCTACGTTATTTTACCTAAGCATAACTATAGGAAAAGGTCAGTTGTTTTTTTTTTTTTTTAATGTCATAAGATAAGTGTGAGGATTCTTATCTTTTATCTAATATAATAGTAATTTTGCAAAAATGTTTTATCGACAACAGTGAAATAGATCCTCTAGGATTATAAGGCTTTAATAGACTTGTTATAATACAATTTTTAGTTCAAGCAGGGGTTTGGAGAACATCTGGAAACACTTGGTAGCTCTGTATCATCAGCACCCTCTTTGGAAGCCAGTTTACTTTTTCCCTAGTTGCAACATGTGGGTTCTCAGCAGTTTTACTGAGCTTCAGGTTAAGATTTTCTGCTAAAAACTCTCTGACCACCTTCCAGTCCAGTTCTGTCCTCGACTCACTTACTAGTGTGCTTATATGTGACTAAACCAGAGACAATATCAGCCTGGGAGAAGCGATCCACAGCAATGCCAGCTTTCCTCACTACCCCATGGTAGGGCTGTCGAGCCAGCACAAACATCAGTTTCATATCATCGCTGTCAGCATCTGTGGCACAAATGTACTCCAAGGAGAGGACCACTTCTTCACCCTCCAGACAGTGAAGCACAGGAAGAAGGCCAGTTTGCATGACAGGTGGCTCATCGTTCACAGGCAACACCTAATCAGAAAAACAATTTAAGATTTTTGTAATGCATTCCTTTTCAGACCAAGTATGGTGTCAATGCCAGTGTATACCGAGCATGTGAAGAAAGTTAAAACAGTTTTATTAGGTTCACTCTTAAAATTCAAAGACAAAAGTGAACTAGATAATTATAGCTTGAGAAAGAAAACTCGTTCCCATATTTAAGTACAAAGCAAATTATTTCAGACAGAAAATCCAACCTAGAGCAAGGACAAATTCCTTTCAGCTAGTACAAGGCAAGTCTCCTCTCAAATTTGTCACATAGACCTGAAAGCAAGGGTCAAAATGGAAGTCTAACAATTCTGTTATCTTCCCATTTCCAAGGGAAGGCCAGGACTTTCAGAAGTCAAGCTTTGCAGTCATCTACACCACGCACTGACCTCCACCTTCAAGGTGAAATCTACAAAGTGGATGCCATCCGTGGCTGTAAAGAGGACATCATCGGTGACAGTTTCAGAGCCATCGTGCCGATACCTGTTGCGGGGGGGGGTGTGAAATTAAAGATTTAATGCAGACAAAGAAATTGTGCTTTCTGGTCATGTCAGACAACATGAATCCCTAGCAATATAAAATATAAGTGTCTGTGCAAGAATATCCAAGACTGCTGATTCTGGATCAGTGTCTTCTGAGGAATCTTTGTGGGATCCTTTAAAAGAAGAAAACTCCCAAGATAAACCAGATATCAGCTGGAAAAAAGGTTTGTCATCTGTATTCTTGGTGCTCGTGGGAGTCTACCAAACGTAAAATCGTAAAATCATAAAATCATAGAGTGGTCTGGTTTGGAAGGAACCTTCCTCACTACTGCAGGTGCCCTTTTTAGCAGGTAGGAACATGCTTGTAGAAAACTGCATCTTGTTCTTGCCACAAATATAACAGCAAAATTTTAATCTCTAGGTTAATCAGTGTTAACATGTACATCCTTGTAAACTAACCAAGTTAAATAAACATACCACTTCCTCAAAAGAAAAAGTCTGGCAACCACTGCCTTCTTTGCAGAAACCGCATGAGTGAATACCAAATTCTTCATGCAGTAGTGCTTTGTAGAGAAACCTGTCTACATCACACATGGCTCCTGCCACCTGGTCCCATATCAGCTCATTTTCCACAGTGACCATTGACATCCTGAGTTTCTGCCATCAATCATATCCAGGAGAAGCTCTGCTCAAGTCATGGTGTGGCAAGCATGGCGAGATGTAGCCTCTGCTTCTTGCCCCACTTCACTGCAAAGTTTTCACTCATCTGACAGAGACTCAGTCACTGCAAGAGTAAAAGACAGGCACTCTTCTAACCTGACTGCCAAGGTCCGCAGGTCTGCACAGGAAAGCCTGTCACTTTCATTCATAGGAATGCCATGCAGCTCCACTACTCCATGCTGAGGCTGTCTCTGCAGGAGGAAGAGTAGATGCTCCTGTTTTGTGTCCACGTCAGAGATGAGAATGTGTCCCTCTGTGACAGAGCTCAGGCCACCCTCTTCCACCTTCAAATGGCTTGTGGAAACCTACATAGGGGAGAAATGTCAAACTGACTTTTTTGCTGCATCTCTAAACATACAGCAAAAAGGGCAATTTCAGTTTTCTGTTTTGCTGTTGCAAGGATGTGTGATACCATTAAAACCAAAATGCCAAAGGCTGTACTGTTTTCTGCTATGTAACTAAAACCTAAGGCATTTACTATCAGTAGGTGCTAATACATAAAGCCCAGTCCCGATCCTACTCACAACAGCTCCTGATCTTCACAAAGATCAGGCAACACAAAGAGGATAGATCCAGTTTTGCTGATGAGGATGTGACATACCTATTTTTGTACAGTTGCTCAGATGCTGAAGGTAGCCCTCAGCTTATTTAGCACAAAAAGTCTGCTTGCACACTCAACAAACTTTGCCTTCTACTTTGGTTCCAATGCAGTCTACATGCAAGACACTGATCCTGTGGAAGACTTAATTTCAGTCAGATGAGGATATCTCTCTGCATATCTGTTTCTGCCCAAAGACCCGAAGTCACTTACAAGTCTTCTCCTCTTACCCTCATCACCACCCTACCTCTGGAGCTTGATTGTCCACAGGAAGAATCGTAATATTGAAGCAGATCCCATATAAAGTGCCACCATGCTGATTGCTGACGGAAAAAATAAACTGAACTTGCTGAGGCTCAGGCCCAATGTCCTGCAGTGGTGGCATGTAGGCAACTTTCATATAGTTCACAGCATGCTGCAAAAAGGGAAGAGGAGTGTGTGTAAGAAGAGATAATGCATACTTAGAGGTATGTCTGCTAAGATGTATTTCTATTTAGCCATAACTCAGAACACGAGACACCTTTCTCATACCATGATTAGATACTATCTGAACTGTCAAAATTAATAGCCAGTGGTAATACTGCTTGTCATTTTTCACTTCTTGTTTTCTTGTCAAAAAAGAAGCTGTATGACAAATTGGCTGTGCTATCAGAGAACATAACAAACCTGCGTAAATGACTTCAGTGCAAGAGCAGCAGGATCCTTGACCAGCTTGGGGATGGTGTCTACCATAAACAGCTTCCCAGCATCTGAGTGGCTGAACAGAAACATATATGTCACATCCTGATTATCAATACTGAAGAACAGGAAAAACAGCAACCACATAGCTCAGTCTTGCATTTCAGATAACGTACTGCTCTCATCTGCACTGAAAGGTGTGTTGGTTTGAGCTAATTGGAGAATTTGAGTGAGAAATTAGACTATTGGCTGAGTGACAGTTAAACATACAGTGTCACTTCACCGAGTTTCACTGAGACAGAGAAAAAAAATTGTTTTGAGAAATGTTCTCAAAACATGAGATAGGCGTGTACTTGCAGAGGACCAGTCTGGCTTGGGTCTTGCTGGCTCTGGCAGCTTTTTCCTTTGTCTCTCTGCCTTTGAACTAATTCAGAGTTTAAATCACTAAACCTACTAACCTTTTCTCCTACCACTAAATCTCTCTGATCTTCAGCTTATCTGCAGCATCATCAAGTGGTGAGATAAAGCTGGGGGAAGGGGGGAAAGGTGGTAGGGGGGTTTGGTTATCCTCTCTTGGGGATTTTGGTCTCCGGGAGGGGTGTGGTGTCTGTATTCCCTTTTTACTGTATATTTCTGTAAATATCTGTTATATCTTGTAAATATTTGCTTGTATATTTGCATTGCTGTAAATATAAAGCTTCATTTATTAACTTCCAGTGTGTTTTTCTGAGTTTTAGCTGGGGTTTAAAAAGGTAGGGGGGCAGGTCACTGCAAACCCACTACAAAAGGAAACACATTTTCTTTCTAATAATCATGTTATTCATTTAAGTGTTACCACAGAAGACTGATCCCAAGAAGCACTTTTCGGAATGATAATAAAAAATTATTGTGTACCTTGTAAACAAGCTCTGATTTGCTACAGATACTACTTACAGCAGCCATGAGTCTTGTCCAGCACCTTCTGATTACTTACATACTTGCACTTGTGTTTACAGAGAAAAAAAATATTATTTCCCAGTTTCATAGAGTTTTTAAACTGCTGAAGTGAACCAATTTCTACCAGAACAACTTTCCCACAGCAGTAACTAGCAAATTGAATAACCACATGGGTATCTGACTGAATAGGAGAGCAGCCTAAACATCCTTCTCCCACTGCTGCATACTGATCCACTGTTGTTTGAGGTAAGAATTGAAACCATATAATTGAAAGCTTAAACCATGAAATGGCTGATGTTTTTTTTCTATTTGGCCAATCCTTGCTGATGCTGCCATGAGTTTATAAAATGGTGAAAAAAAAATCATTGACATGTAACCTGCTCCTACACTCATTCATTCCATAACCCAACTGACCCTATAGTATCTTCTGCCTGCATTGGGTTCCAGCAGCAGGGGTCTTTCACAATGCAACAGTAATAATACATAGCCTAGAAAAAACTGTTTTTCCAGACTGGGGCAGGCCTAGGGCAGCTTTCCTCTGTCAGCTGGGAGACACCCTGTTACTTCTGCTCAAGGTTGTAGAGGTTCCTACAGGCCAGCATAAAACACAAGTTTAGCAAAACAGAAGAAGTTATTTCAGATGCTTTGCTGCTTCTTCTTATTGCTTGTTAAACTACACAATTTTTAAAATTTCTCTGTATATTTCACCTCTAGCTCACCCTTAATCTTCAACAAGAGAGTTGCATACAACTGTCATCTCCTACACTTTAAGCAAATTGTTTAAGAACCTGTGACACAAGTGTGCTACTTAGGCTGCTCCTCTTTCATGAGTCACTGCCCTGTCCCACCTGGCAGGTCACACCTACCCATATGTGCATGAGAAAAATGGGGAAGTAGTTATGATGTATGTCAGTTCTCTGTCTTGTTCTTCCACATCTACAAAGTGAAGATGTTTCTTAGTTAGATGAGCAATCTCAGTCTCCTTAACAACCAGGTGACGGGTCACTCCTGCGGCTTCTCTGGGTAGTTGATCATCCACAGGGATAATGTGCACCATCATCACCTGAGATCAGGAAGACAGTAAAAATCAGCAGTCATTACTCTCGTTAAGAGAATTTCCAAACATTTTATTTTACAAATTTGCATGCACAGAAGTAGGTGGATCCCTGGATTGTGAGATACAGGATGTGGCTGTCATGCCATATCATCAGCACAAGAGTATTGGAGATATACAACAGTTACATGCAAACCCTGGAAATCTCATCAGTTTCCTTTCAAGTTAAAGCAATGTTAAATTCAGTTATGTTTGACTCCTAGGAAAAATAAACTCTTCTCAGCTGACTTCAGGAAGGCTGTTTAGTTGGTACTGTCTCCAAATCTAATTTGTTTTCAAGATTTCTCATTACAGTGTAGGAAAAAGTTCTTGCAATGGAGTTATCTCTCTATGGTCAAGTGGAGAGAATTGCCTGGTGGTAATTATTATGTGTGACAAAGATGCTTCAGATTCATACCTGTGGCTCTGACAGATTGGGAGGATCATGGCTATCACACAGCACAAATTCAAGGGAATCTTCAAATATTTCTCCTCCCAAATGACGATAGTAAATTATTCCACTATACAGATCCTTCTGAAGGAAGCTGCTGACAGAATACCCTGTTGAATTGAAGAATATGTCTTCTAGTGGAATAGTGAAAACTTTAATAGTTTATAAAACTTATATATAAGCTATGCAAACAAAATGTGAAGCATAGTGTCCTTTTTCTCACTCTAACCAGGGCAAGCCTCATTGTCTTCCACATTTCCTGACTATCATAAACTTCTCTTCTACGTCACTCAGAGATAATTTAAAAAAAAAAAAAAAAATTTAAAAAAACCCCACAGCCAATGAGCCTAAAGCCCTGCTCAGAGGACAAAAGAGAATTTATAGGACTAGCC
Organism: Psilopogon haemacephalus; assembly: GCA_013396835.1. NCBI lineage: Eukaryota > Metazoa > Chordata > Aves > Piciformes > Megalaimidae > Psilopogon > Psilopogon haemacephalus. The sequence continues at coordinate 10,778 of VWZI01019789.1, forward strand.
TTTGTAGTCTAGAGCAGGGGGTTCTGAGTCAGTTAAACAGGAGAGCTTTCTTCCTCTTTTATTATCATTGGCATCATCTAATATATTTCAGTTTGAATAGATCCTGATTTTCTCAGCATTTCTTAAGGAAAAAAGTACAATAGGGAAATAGACTCGGCATGGAAGAATTATGGGGTAAATTGTGTTCACAAGTCTAGTTATCCTGATGCAAAGACCAACAGTAGTTAAGAATTTATACTATGATGTCCTGAGGCAAAGTAAGTTGTCTAATTGTACAACGTAGTTTAAAAAGGAAGGGATAAATAAAAGTGTGCTATTGTGGATGTATTTCATTACCTATCAAGTTTGGTCCTGGTTTCTTCATGATTTCTCCAGCTTGTGATTGCCTGGTGATATTGAATAATATGTAATCATCACTGGAATCCATGTCAGAAGCATGAAGCATGGAGCTTTGAATCAAGATCATCTGTCCCTCATGCACTTCAATTATGACATTGCTGATAAGAAATGGAGGGCTGTCATCTTTAGGAAGGATATTGATAGGAAATTTGTGGCGGATATTGTGGGAGCCATCAGATATCCTAAATACCACAAAGTCCTTAGTAGAATCACTGTCATCATGATGGTACTGAACAACTCCAGCCTGAATGTCAGAAACTGTGAACATGAATCCTTTGCCTCCTGCCAAAGCAGTATAAGAAAACACATCAGAAACACACACTTCACCTGAGATAAAAATCCTTCTATCAATATGGATGCTATTAGAGACAGAATGAGAATGCATTTCTAACTAGAAAAGACAAATGTAATCACCTGCTTTAAACAGGTTTCTAGAAACTGTAACAGTTAATGAAAATGGAAAATTTTAATCTGTGATAGCAGAGAGAATCCTCCAAATGTCCATTGTACTAAAGATAATTTGAGGTATCAAGGTTTTTAAGCTGTGTTTCTACTTGAATTTCTACTTGAATTTCCACCTCTACTTATCAAAACATTTTACATATATTTTAAACTTCAAAGAGCTCAGCCTTTCATTGCAAGTAAAACCATTTGTGTGTCTCTGTGATTTTTTCTGCATATTGAGGTTACTGTCTATAGTAGGACAATTTTAAACCTCTGTTTCACTGAACATGTTACATACTCATAGAAATATTCAGACAGGTTAAAGGTTTCAGTAAATGCAAGCTGGTGCTGAAAGAGATGATGTCCCCAGAGCCTCCAAGCAAAATAATTTTTTTTTTGCCCTCTGAACTGTATAATATCAGTGACTTCCACTTATTTTTTTCTGCTCCTTAATTGCAAAGAATTATGAGCAAACTTTAAGATTGAGAAATTGTGGAGAGTGACATGTTTCAGTTCAGTGTTGATGAGGACAATGGTGTGCCCTTAAGCAAAGACAGTAGATAAGAGGAAGCATGAAGGGAAGAAAGGCAGCATAGGTCTTGATTTCATTAGCCAATGTATGCATGGAGAGTGGGGCTCATGGACTGAAGACTGCCAGATGAACAAAACTCAAAGCGTAAGTGATACAAATCATGCAAATAAAGGTCTTTGTCTGAGTAAATGATGAGTCCATGCCCCTAATTGCTACAAGAAATAACTATCTCACCATGAAACAAAAACCTATTATAAATGACAGAAGACAGGGAAGAATGCCATACATACCTCTTTCTTTCAGCACTCTCCTTTAATTCTAAGACTGGCATCATTAAACCCAGAAAAAGCATTCAAAACTTTAGGTTGATGCCCTGTTCCTTTCAGTTAACAGGAATCTTTCCACTGATTCAGTGGGCAGTGGCTCAGGCCATTTTCCATCAGCATTTCAATTATGGTGCAGATGGAGGGCTAAACCTGAGCTTTGTACATCATTTGGAGTTTGCTAGACAAAAAAAAAAAAAACAATCTCCAAAAATCATAGTGATGGCTTCTTTTGCACATGCCCATGCAGACATCAAACGGAGGAAGACACAGCCTCTGAACCATCTCAGCCTTTGGCTGGCTGCCAAAGGGAGGCTGAGAAACACCAGGAAACTTAACCAAAGGAAAGGACTGCCATCATGAGATGGGCCCTGAGTTCTGCATTCAAGTCTGCTGCTCCACAGCCTGCAGCCTACTCCCTGGTTGGACACAAGCCCTATCACATCTCTAGGGCTGATATCTAACACAGCTGACACCACAGAGTTTCTGTTTCTAGCACTACAGGAGGATGATCATGCAGACACTGAGAACTGCTTGGCTGTAGTCTTCTATGATGAAGCATATTTCTGAATACTATCTGTTTCAAATGAATTCCAAATACCACCTTCTTCTTTTCTTTATATACTTGCTTTATGTCTCTAGGTTTGTTTGCAAAACAAAATCAGTAATTTTGACCATGCAGCATGATAATGAATTAGAACTCTGATTTAATTGCAACTTTTTACAATAAACCACAAAGCTGCCAGTAACAACCATATCCAAATATTTTGTTTTCATTGACAAATCAAAATCTTTAGCATCTCCTTTATCCTTGGTAAGAAACAGAGCAGCATCAGGCCTGCTGTTACTGGCTTGGCTAGTTCTCTCACTTGGGCTAAATTTGCCTCCAGTGAAGAAACTAAGAACCAATTTAATTTTCAAATTAAAGTAATGTATGTATAGGCAAAACGACAGATTTAAAAGTATGTCCTGTTTAAAGATGTGGGCAACATTTGCAGAACTGCCTAAAGCTATGCAATTGACTTAATGAGCTTGTGAATTTTTTTTTCTCACTGGTAATTCCTTCTGCACCTTCATTCCCTTGTAAAACTCTCTTTTGCTGCAGCCTTCAGCAGGGAGCGACAAAGGACAGACTATCAACATCTTATTGCCTGTTGTGCTATCATAGCAAGTTATCACTAAATAACCTGCTTGAAGACTCTGAGGTTGAAGTGGTTTACCTCTTACGGTGAGCCGCCCATGTTGTAAGCCATCAGCTGCGACCAAGCGAACATTCTGGATGTCATCGTTATCTACAATTTGTAAGTGTTGCCACGTGATGGGCCGAGATTGCCCTTCCAGGAGGTTGAGGCCTGAAAAGCACAGTGCATTATTTTACTAAAGCATCTATGACGTCCAAGATTGTCAGCATCCAACCTTCCTAAAGGTTTTTGCAGTCAGAAAAAAAACCTAAAAAACCAAAAAAACCACCACACCAAACAAACAACAAAGAAAAACAAACCCGAATGCTTGATTCCTCCTACATGCCTACCTGAGACTGACATTTGAAGTCGAGTTTTAAAACTTGATACCAGCTTTTATTCTGACATGATTGCCCTACTCAACTGTCTCTAAAGATTTTTGGGTTTTTTTCCAGCTAAATTGGAGCAATGTTCTTGCAGTCTCACAAAGTCTGAAACCAGGTGCTCAACTTCCTTGGTCAGTCTGCATTTAAAAGTATATGCTGGTATCCATGACAGAGGACAGTATCTCTTTTGAGTCAAACAGTCGTTTCAGGTAGGAATTCTGTTGTAGCCATGAGCCTTTTCTTTTCGGGTTGTCCCTTCTCTGCTGTGTTAACTTCTCTGGTGTTAACTTTAGAACTTGTTTGATCTTACGCCTTTGCCTTTTGATGAACGAATTTCAAAACACATTTCCCTCTAGACTGGTGAGACTGTACTGTCTCCATTGCAGGCATTACAAATATGTTTGAAAGAGCCTTAAAGGTTCTAGAGTTCAGAAGAATGGTAGTGCACATGCCCTCTTATTCCATCATGTATTTGTCCTTGCTATTTATACTCTTTTATGTCCAGTTCATTGTTGAAGAAAATGCTAATACCAGAAATCCTGAGTTTCCTGTAATGCTTTTGTGTGTGTGTGTGTATTTACTTGTCATTCAGGTAAGACTGAAGACTTTTTTTCAAGTTGATGTAACATGTTCTCACCTGTAACATGTGAGAATAAGTTGATGTAATAAGTTCTCAGTTTAATGATCCTTAAACTTCGGTTTCATATCCCTAATCTTTAGATGTAAACATGAATTTTAGAGCTTTTTCAAGTATCTCTGTCGAAACTTCTTTAAAATTAAATATATAGCAAAATAAACTGAGGAGAGAAGATCTCACCTGTATTCCATGAAACTCGAGGAGCGTTTGTATCTGTTGTTCTGATAGAAAGGTGCACAGTGATTGGTATACTTCTTTTAAAGTAGAAGTCATGAACCTCGAACTCCACCTGATGTGAAAACAGACTATTATGAGGAAAAAAAAAAAAAAAAAAAAAAACAAACCCAAACAANAAAACACATTTCCCTCTAGACTGGTGAGACTGTACTGTCTCCATTGCAGGCATTACAAATATGTTTGAAAGAGCCTTAAAGGTTCTAGAGTTCAGAAGAATGGTAGTGCACATGCCCTCTTATTCCATCATGTATTTGTCCTTGCTATTTATACTCTTTTATGTCCAGTTCATTGTTGAAGAAAATGCTAATACCAGAAATCCTGAGTTTCCTGTAATGCTTTTGTGTGTGTGTGTGTATTTACTTGTCATTCAGGTAAGACTGAAGACTTTTTTTCAAGTTGATGTAACATGTTCTCACCTGTAACATGTGAGAATAAGTTGATGTAATAAGTTCTCAGTTTAATGATCCTTAAACTTCGGTTTCATATCCCTAATCTTTAGATGTAAACATGAATTTTAGAGCTTTTTCAAGTATCTCTGTCGAAACTTCTTTAAAATTAAATATATAGCAAAATAAACTGAGGAGAGAAGATCTCACCTGTATTCCATGAAACTCGAGGAGCGTTTGTATCTGTTGTTCTGATAGAAAGGTGCACAGTGATTGGTATACTTCTTTTAAAGTAGAAGTCATGAACCTCGAACTCCACCTGATGTGAAAACAGACTATTA